>PVKS010001877.1:0-129967 GCA_004027875.1 Aplodontia rufa | reverse complement strand
TGCATGAGGATCCAGGTTCAAAACCCCAACTCCACATGCATAGCTAAGTGTTGGAGAACCAAAAGCCAAATGAAAAACTGAATAAAGTTGATGATCTCTCTTTCGAGCTCTCTCTCTCTTACTCTCTAATCTCTCTTAAAAAAAAAAAAAGAAAAGAAAAGAAACTCACACTTTTTTAGGTTTTTCACAACCACGACATGGTCATTAAATACCAAAAATGTCCTTTTGTCAGCTGCAAGAGATAACCGGTATGTTTCACTGTGAATAACAACTGAAGGGCTGATTCTGAGAATATGAGGGATTTGTTAAGCAGTGTTCAAACACCAAAGAGTCCTGTCTACTCCTAATCCATCAACTTTAATAAAGTCTATCTTACCACACCAGAAAAAAATGTCCAAAAATATTTGGATAAGAAACTTTAGTAGAATTTGGTAATGGACGTTACTTCAACCGAGAAAAAATGTACTTCAGTGCCTTATTGTTATATCAACTTTTGTAGCAGCAAAGAGGAAGATAATGGAGAGCTACTCAATCTGGAACAACTGAGTCAAGGAAGTAATCACTCCTGCGTGACTTGGTGTGGAGCCGTGACTGAGAAATCAGGCACTGTGGAAATGAGTCAGTGGAGGGTAGAGCCAATGTTAGGGCTCAGGTGAGGCTTCTTCATTGACTCCTGCATCAGTCCTTGCCCAAGTGAGAAATATGTTGGTGTGTAAGTGTATGCAAACATGCGTATGCATGTGTGTGTGTGTGTGTGTGTGTGTATGCATGTGCTGGGCACTTTCCAGTTGGTTTTGAAGCCAGTTCTTGAAGTCACCATGCTCATTCTAACATATTATTCTCAAAATTTGTTTTATGGAAAACTGTTTTTTGCAATTTTTATATTATTATCAAATAAACAGGAAGACTGATACAAAACTATTTAGGCAAAATTTTCACACACCAATTAAGCAGAACATAAAATATTTTCAAAATTGTGAACACACTGGGCTGTTTGCTACAGATCTGTGACCCTATCTTCATTAGTCAAGAGTGTGATTGTACAAATATTTCACGGATATTTTTAGAATTTCCCGAAGACATCTTGTTTTTCAAAAAAAGGGAAAAATTTGCAACTGGCTCCAAGTTTATCCTAAAGAGTTTTGACAATAAATCAATTCCATTTCTTCTTAATATAATGTGCAGCTCTTAGCATTGAAACATGAAGGAAAACATGTATGGTTCATCGAAAAATAATTAGGTAATCATTATGGGCATTCAATGCAGTCAGTATGGGTCAAGTCTTCAGTTTCTCTCTCTGGTCATTAAAGTCCATGTATTTGTTTGTAATCATCTGCTGATTTGTCAAAAGCTTCCCGAAGTCTATGGAATATAATAATAGTCGTGTGTTCTAATGTACACATACGGAAGTTTAGCTGTGGTGGTTGAGGTAGCAGGGACTGGGCTATGTGATCTGCAAGCTACATGTCAGCAGGACTCACTCCACATTATGTGTTCATCAATGGGTCCAAGAAGCTCTACATGGCTCCAATGCAGAGTTCAAGCTAAGAGGAAGAAGCTATCTGGAGAATGCTTTTATGTGAAGATAGAAGAGGTGCAAGAAGGGAACTGGAAACACACAACCCCTCTGAAAGATGGGGCACTCTGCCATTTCCCTTCTTATTTCATTTTCAAAGTCCTTTGGTCCAGGACTAGAGAGTAGAAACATGCTTCCAGTTGTGAGTAGGTATGGTTGTAAGGTCACATCTTAAAGGACCAGGTTACAGGTAGTCATGATGGACTGGAGCTAAATTTCAGTCAACTATCATCTCCTCTCTTACAAAATAGTTTCTCTTTTATCATAAGACCTCCAAATTTCTCAACCATGCATTAAACTTGGAATCTAGGAATTTTTGATAGGCCTCTATATATTAGGATCCACTTAATATGGAAAGTTCTATTCTAAATAGCTAATAATGCCTTGTCTCATATCAAACATGCAGTGAAGTTTAGAAACAAGCTCCTAAACTAATTCCTCTCAAAAGGCAGAAATTGAGAGCTTCATAGCAGTCAATAATCCACAGAAATTCTGAAATCAATGGACCCATTTTATTTGATTGCCTTACTTTTACCTGCTATATTTTCCTCCTTCCAGATTATGTTTGGAGTAAATTTTAACCACTAAGTCACCATAGTACAGCATGGGTTGTCCTTTTCCCATCCTCCTAGAATGATTGTTAAAAATTATCCCAATCCACTACATCATTGGCGCTAATACATACCACTCCAATGCAAATTAGTAAACACAAATTTGGGTATTTCATTACAGAAACACTCAATTGTCCAGGGAGGGAGAATTTGGGTATCTGTTAGCTATTACCACAGTGATCCATTCCCCAATGCACAAGGGTGATGGAATACACGATTTTATCCCTGAGGTGACTTTTGCTGGACATCAACTGATCAATGCTGACCATGCCTGAGTGGCTCCACTGAGAGCTGATCTCTGGCTACTTCTGGATCCCCACTGGGTGTGGAGCTTTGTTCTGCTATTTTTGCATCCTTTCTAGTGCTAGATGACAAGGCAGCAGGTACCCATAGGAGGTTTTCTCCTTGTGATACAGAAGCAGATGAGCAAACAAACAAGCAACCAAACACCATAAATCGATATGGTGAGAAAATGATCCCAAAGCTTTCCCCTCCCATCAAAATGTCTAACCTGTCTCTTTAACTTTTAATTTGGGCTAACCATGCAATGACTTGCACTCAAGGGATAGCACTGGGCAGTAGAGTGCCACCACAGAGGATTGAAAAGTGTTTTGACATTTGAACTTGGTCCAGTGTTCTTCTTTTTAACCTCAAATAAACATGCATAAACCGCTAGTAGGCAACAAGGCACAGAGACACCATAGGGCACAGCTAATAACATGGGCCAATTGAACCAAATAGCTTCCCAAACTCCAGGTGGCAACATCCATTTGACAACACCCCCCACTCTTGTCTTAGAGGAATGAGAAATCCAAATGACCGAAGGGAAAATAGAGCAATCACAGATTATTTATTTAAACAAATCTTGATCTGGCTTTGCTCTTGTAAGCAACTAACTTGGGGGAAATTTGTCACACATATTTAAGACACATCACACACACACACACACACACACACAAACCTAGAACGGGGGTGCTATTTTATAAAACTTTAAAAATATAAAATTGGTTTTGCAATTGGGTGATAGACAAGAAAAGCCACCAAAGACAGTGCTAGAAAAGGTGAGAGAAAGGGTGCAGATGTGACTGCTGAAGGTTGGAAGAACTGTGTAGTTGTGAAACAATTGGCAGACCCGTAAGAGCAGTAACTTTGAAGGTGGAAAATGTACGTAAAATCATGAATTTTTCCAAAGATGTCCCCAGACGGAAAACTGAATATGTCAGTTGGATATTTCTGAATGCACATGATAAAGAGGTTCAAGGCAGAGATGAGCTAAAAGAGAGACTGTTGAGATTTTGATGAGAATTTAAAGGGTTATAGAGGAGCCATAAATTCTTGGGTTGGAAAGTAAACTGTGATCCCTCATTTTTCAGTTGGCAAAAGATTCCTGAAGTAAACGACACTTAAATTCACAGTTAATGTCAGAGGTGTAGTTGTAGACACTGTATTAATGCTTTCAAAGATTTAACACTTACTCCACCCTCTGAACTTCCTAAGAGCTGCAACAACATGCACAGAAAATGCATCTCAGTAGAAATTGTAGGAAATTTTGCTCATTTCTTCTCCAGTGGAATGAAATATAAAAGGATACATCATAATCACTTCTTTAGACAAATTTTGAAAGAAAATGTGGAGATTTAATCTAAAAGGAATTGACTGGTCCAATTTCTAAATGCCCTCTGGTTTTCTGAATTCCTACAGAGTGAGTTCACTGAGAATGTTATTTGACTATTAGATTGGGTGGCTTCATAACTAGAAAATAGGCTATAACACTGGATGAGTTGCTGATTAAACAATGTGCAACACTACTTAATGAGGGATCTAGCACCATGTCTCCACTACAATTTCAGAAATTTTATGAACCAATGACTGCTAAGAAATTATATCCCAATCATTGGCAAGTTGGCCCACTATGTATATGAGTGAAAAGAAAATTATTTGTTCTTCAATTTGTAGTTGTCCAATTGTTAAGGGTGCCACATCTGAAAAATTGCATTGGAAGATTCCCTTTTTTATCATAATCTGATATTGATCATGCAACTAAAACCATGATGAATGATGACTCTGATGTCATGATTCCTTATTATTTTGGGTGTATTCAGTTGAATGAATCATATTTTGAACATGAAAGGAATATGAATATTATACAATAAGACAAAGACTGGGATAAATTGCAAAATTTACCCCAAACACTTCCTGTGCCCCCAAGAAGTAGTTCTACTTTTTGAATTAATTTAGGTTAGCAGTGTGTTAGCTAGTAGAATACTGCCATCTCCAGTTTAGATACCTAAAACACACCTAAAACCAGTGTGCAAAAACTAATCTTGCGTGCAAAAAAGTAAAAGAAAATAGAAAAGTCTCATTATTTATCCACACTGAAATCTTTGGCAATTTGTGAACAAATACCTTAGGTAAAACTAGAAAGTATTGTTTCTCTGATCCTTAGGATAAAGTTTATTATAATAAAAATAGTTTTTATTGTTACTCAAAACCTATGTAAATGTACCCAATAACTACAAAAATGCAACTAAATTTTAAATTAAAAATTAGTATAAAATATCCTACATCATTGTAAAATATTACTAATAATTATAAATGGACATCTGATACACTGGTTATTTTTAATCATGATATTTAGGAATGAGAACACAATATAAATATTTATATTTCTTCTTCAATTATCATTTTATATTAGTTTCCAGTTGAAACATTAGTTTTGGAAATCACACCAAACATTTTCTTCCCAGTAAATATCTATCTAAATATAAATACAGATGATACATTTTACATATGTGTGTTTTTATTAATGACTTACAAATTTGATAATTTTCTGTGCTAAAACTATTTAAAAAGAAAACACACCTTGGCTGGACAGGTGACTCAGCATTAGAGCACTTCTCTGGCATGCACAAGGACCATGGTTTGATCCCCAGCTAAGTGGAAGAAAAACAAAAACCAGATAAAAAGATAAAATTGATTCTCTTTCTCTATCTAAAAAACAAAAAAAGAAAGAAAACATACACGATGAATATTCTGTAATGAAATTTGATCTATTTAAATGCAATATAAAATGTCATATTATAATTTCATACTATTACTCTGCTAACAAGGCAGTAATTCAGTTTAAATAAGCATTTATTAAGTATCTCATATATACATAAAAATGCATTTCATTATAAATTTTTCACACAAAATAATTAAAAATACTTTTTTGTGTGTTGCTTGAAAGAATTCCCTTAGAATATTTAAACATATAACAAAAACCTTCTATATACCTAAAACAACTTGAGTTTTGGTCTATTAGCACAATAGTTGAGTTTGAATGATGATCCCTTAAATCATTCAGATTTACTGTAGAGAGGAACTAAACAGATATAATTTTAAAAGAAACTCAAAATAAATCCTTCAAAATTAAAATTCTGTGCATATACAACATATTTCAAACCTTTAATTTAAATTAAGTGTTTAAGAGAGATTAATTGACTGATAATTGTTGGCTTAAGTTCCAAGCATTTGGCCTAGGGTTGAACCATCCATTTGTTCCCATAGGGATCAATAGGTTATTGGTCAAGGAGTTTATAGAATTCCTGTTCTTTTTTTAATGGATAATGGTATTTTGTGTTGATTGCTACATAGAACTGTTGCAGAAATAGCTAATACTCTCCAGAGACATTATAGGTTCTACTGAGTTAGGAATGCAAATATATTAGGTTTTTAAATCACATTAACAAAATGATCTTCTCTTCTTCTCCTTCTCTACTGCCTTCCTCTATCCATTCAGCTCCCTATAAAAATTCCTCTTTTCCATTCTTTATTTCATGCAACTTTAAAAGAATAGGTAGCTAATAGAATACATATGTCTAGGCTGTGTTGTTAAATTAAAATTTCTATGCATACTGATCTTTGATTATTAAACTAATCAAAAATAAGGACTAGTTTGCTTATTAAAATTTGTACTTATAATATACCCTTATCAAGTATCTCAACTACCCTTTGCTCTCATTTCTTTGCTCATTTCCCCAAAGTTGCAAGATGCTTGCTGCCCTACTTTTCCAAAAATGGTTGGCCCACTCTAAACCATGGGAAACTAATGCAATCTGAAGTGGAATTCTAGCTGTGTGATCATGGAATATTCTTCACATTCACCAAGAGAAACCAGAGAAGAAACTCTTCCTAGATCTTGAATAAAGATATGCTTTAATGGGCTTCATATGCACTGTCTCAACAGACATGCTGGTAATAGGCAAATTCAAATGTGAGTGGGGAAGTGAAGGCAGAAATGAAATATAAATTTGCTCAAAGACTGAAGAACTTACATATTTCCTGGCTTCATTTTATTTTTTTCTCCTTAGTCTCCTGATTCTTTGTACCTTAAGCTGTAACGTCAATAAGTGTGAAGTAAAAACTGAGGTAACTACTGTTTTCATCCTGACTACAACACTAAATAGCTGCAACATTCTTGCAGAAGGAGGAGAGTGCATCACCTCTGGGAGGCCGGCTGCTGGGGATTCACTGCTATGCACCTGCAGTATAGTCCTGCAGAAATATACCAAAAGGGATAAAGTATGAATAGAAAGTGTGGGACTCATTACCTAGACAAAAGATTTACCAAAGAAACATTAAGACTACACAATGTATCTTTACAATAAGGAGCATGTATATGAACACTAATGTGATATTTCTCCAGAGTAAATTAAAGTTACATGACTCTCATGCTGATCCAAGCTTTCCTCCATATCAGCATAAAGCTCAAGATGCTGACTTAAGCTTTCAAGAAATAGTAAAGACAATTGGGCTTTGTACTTGACCTCATCTCACCACCAAAAAAATGTATTGCTGATTTGAAGATTTGTTAACTATGATGCCAGGAATCAAGGGACATAAGTGGATAATATTTGGGGGTGGTGATAAAAGACCTTAGGAATTAGCATGAAATCGTGAAAAGTTGATACCAATGGATTTATTTAATTTTTTCTAAATCTCAAAACCAACTACATTCCCAAAAGAATTTTCAAGCTCCAAATATGTGCCTACTTGGATTTGATTTCTCATTGTTGTATCCTAAAATTAAATACTTCGCTTGTGATTATTGGGTACTTGCCAAAAATTTCTAGAGTATTTAAACTTTGAATACATTTTATCCTAATGCATTCAGTTGTGTTTTAATGAGCACTTGGTTCTTGAGCTACTTTTATGTTCTATATGAGTAAAAATTTCTTTCATGTAACCAAACTAATGTAGATGGACTAGAAATTAGAACATGTAAATAATAAAAATATTATGGCATAAAATCCTTATATTTCCAATTTAAATGAATTGCCTTTTTTATGCTATGGTGAATTTATTTTAAGTTCTTCCTGTACATTTCTTTTATCTGTGTCCTCATAAAATATTTTATTTTAACCTATTTTCTTTCTATTCTATAAAATATACCAAAATCTCCTATACTTTGATAGGAGTAGTTGGTAGGGTGATAGTTTAAGTGGCTGGGGGAAATTCAGTTGCATGTGCTGAAGGATCCAAATTGGGTATTAAACAAAAGAGACCACCAAAAACAAGGGTTCAAATAAAAGCAGAAAACATGAGAGAATGCAAGTCTTCTGAAAGAAGTGCAGAATCCGCAAGGGTAGTCACATGGTAACCCGTGAAATGGAGCATAGAAATCGGATGTCTTGTGACAGGCAGGTGATGCTAAGAATACATGAATCAGAAGTAAAGGGAGGGATTTAATTAATGCAAAAAAGCTCATTTTAGTTTTAAGTCAATTGTATAAATAATCAAAGCCTATGGATTAGCTGGACTTAAAGAACTAACAGAGGTTCCCTGATGGTATTGATTATAAATTACAGATTTATCTCACTGTATCTGGCCGAAGTACTTTCCAGATGAATGACGTATAGTGGTGATAGTATAATACACGGACACCCAGATGACCAGACAGTGCTCCCGAATCAGGTTCCAGACAGGGGCTTTCCCTTGTCCCAGGATGCATTTAATCCTCCTGCTCCTTTGACAAGTTTTCTTGGTACATCTGAGGGGTGCTAGTTGCAGCCAGCTGCTCTCTGATTCCTGTGGTGTGCAGTTTTTCGCAGCTGAAGCTGTCTCTGAATTTCACTTTTCATCCATATTTCACTCTTTCATAAGCATCAGATCACCTAGGTGCTGTCTGTTATGTCTGATTATTTTTATTTTTTAATTTTCCCTTGGACATACTTTTTTTTTCACGTCTCTGAAACAGAAATATGAGTTGCTGAAAACTCAGCCATTTTAACCCTTTCTCTATTGTCAAATCAAATGTCCCTTTAGCTAGCTCATGCCAAGACAATGTTTTCAATATTTGTTTGCTTAAATTTTTCACTTGTAGCCAAGGTGTTGCTAAAGTAATTATGCAGAGCAAATGTCAATATTTCTACAAATGAATGTGTGATTATTTAATTAACATGGATTAAGGGGTAATAAATATAATATGGTTTTTGTTAATTTCTAATTGAATATGTATAAAAGGTATTTCAATGTTAAGGAAATAATATCATATGCTAAACATTTTGAAATAGTCCTTAAAGTTTGCAATATAGTTTCCTATAGTTTACTACGTCTATTTGAAACTGAATGAAATGAGCTCACCAAGTATTTCTTTGAAATGCTACACTGAGCACCATTTTGAGTGTATTTAATTTATCATCACAAATAAAGCATCTTATTGTGTGTGCCATCTTAGCTGACACTCTTCAAAACTTTTTCTTTTATCATTATATGTATGCATTTTCTCAAGGAGATATTATTTGCCAAAAAGTAAAGAAACATGAAACAAGTCCTCACTTAAAAATCATAGTAGAATTGGAAATAGTTATTGTTATACTTTGATGAGTCTTTCCAAGAAAATGTGAGGTTGAATTTCAAAAAGATGTTTTTACCACTATTGGTTTCTCCCACTTCATTTGCAATGCTCAGTGTACTGAGACACAGAATGTGAATGATGAGGCATATGCATACAAATGTACAATATTTATACATTTTAAATCTTTCTTTAAAATGAGAGAGATGATCATTTTCAAACTATATTAGTCTCATTTATCTCCATGAGGCCATTAATGTTGTAAACTGTTGCAGCAACATTACTAACTCCTGAAGGCCTGCATCAGCCCTTAGCTACTCAGCCGCATTATTAGATTGTCAACATAATTCAGACATCTCATATAGAAAGCCAACCCGCTGGCTCCAATGCTTTGTAAATGCATTTGCTTGATATAGTGGCTCTCAACATATTGAGGACTTTCCTGTTTCCATGCACACAGCTGCACAATCACCTCTATTGCTGTTTCAGAGGTGCTCTTAGGATTCACACCTTTGTTGCTGCGTGCTACACACTACATGCTTCTTAATTCCTTGCCACCAACGAGTAGATGATAAAGGGAAATGCAACTTATAGAATTAAATGAAAAAAATCAGTGTTTCCTACTAATCACCATTACTAATTGACATATTGACTTTTGAAATTCAAATTTTAAGTTATGGAATGCACCGATAAAATAACATACTTAAGGGATTTATCCAAACATTTATAATGTGGAATGGAAGCTTTTGTTCTTTCAATTCAGGAGCATAGATAGCATGGTCAGCTGAGTTTTATACATAAAAATAGAAAAGAACAAAATAACAATTTCCCTTTTAGGCTGAATTCAACCAATTTGCGCAAATCAAAAACTGAATTTGCTAGCCGAATTGGAAAGCAAGTGGACATTTGTTTGAAGAGATATGACGCTTGAAATCACAGGGGATGAACAACCAATACACAAAGTCGAAAGAAGGAAATTGAAAGTGTTCTGTCATTTCCTGTATTGTCTTCATCGCTACGTGCTCCTGTATCTGCAGACTCGATGCTACTTTAAGTCAATTCAGCCTACTTTAAGTCAATCCAGTTCAGTGTGTGCTGATTTTTAAGTGTTTTATTTTTTAAACATCACAAACATCACCAAAATAAATATCTGTAGAGAAACTAAGTTAGATAAATAACCAATGTTCTATTTCCAGCTGAAATAACCTTTCATGCATTGCAGCTAGTCAGGAGTAAGGAAGTCACCTGACATTCTATACATCTATGATTGGGGCTTTTTTTTTTCTATATTCAATGTGTTTACCAATCATTTAATCACAGTTAACTATCTCTCTCTTTCATGCTGTGAGTTTTATTTATAGATTTGCTCCATGAAACCTACAGACACATAATGAATCCCATTTATGATTCAGATACTGTACTAGGAACCCCAAATCAATGATGGAGAGGCCATGAACACTAAGGCTCAAAAATAGAGCGGTCATGAAGGGATCAGACCTGAAAGCCATGAGCTACCACATTTCACAAGAAACAGAACTATGAGAATATGAACCGTGCACTCTCAGATGCAGAGTTGACACCAATCTCTTCTGCCTGTAGGAGCCAGGAATGACCTCAAAGGAGAAAGAGCATCTCGGTGGTGCTGTAAGGTAATCCCCAGCAGACCAGGTTGTTCTGGTGAGGGGACTTTCTCCACTTAGAAAGAATCAAACTGTCATGTTGAAGCTGTTTCTTTGTAATAATTGAATTGTGGGAAGTTGTGTACAATTCTGTAATTTTACAGATAAGAACATCAAGGTCTGTTCTGATACAGTACCTGAGGCCACTGGCTAGCTGGTGATTAGCAGACACACCATGACTGAGCCATCAGTCGGAAGTCTGTAAAGTGGTTGCTGTGCACCCCTGCTGTCCTGTACCCACAGGCTCCTCCACTGGCCATATTCCGGCCAGTTCCTGGTCTCCCAGATCCTACTGATGAACAATCTCTTACTCTTCTTCCATATTCTTTAAATTCTTTGAACTTGCCATCCTGAGCTTCATCTTCCTGAATTTTGCTTGAAATCTTCCTGTACTTGTTCAGGGACAGAATCTTTTACTTGTTTGTTTACACATGGACTTCACTGAATTTTGATTAAAATATTTTTACACTTACAAAATGGTATGTGCACACGATACACATCTAGACACAAGAAAAAGAAAAAGCATAGAAAGAGCTCATAGGGTCATCATACAAAGGTGTGACTGCTAACATGCTGATGTACATGTTTCCAGATGCATCCTTAATCTACGTGGCTAGATTGGAGGTAGTGACTGCCACCTTTCCATGTCCCAAGATTTCTTCTCTTAAAATGCATACTATGTTCAAATCTACTTGTGTCTAAATTTTTCCTAGGAACTTATTTGTCCTAACCCAGATATAAACTAAGACCTTTAACTACAACATATTCACAAGGTGCTTATATTACCTTTAATCCAGAACAGTTTTAATTTGGGGTAGAACTGACTTACCGAAAGAGTAGGCTCATTGCTCTCCAGATTATTCTAATTTCTCAATATTCCTAACTACTTTCAAAAATATTAGCTCTCTTCTCAATATTTTGTGTTCTCTATAGGAAGGAAATTAGTTCTAAAAATGTAGATTCTGGATTTTGCCTAAAATGAAACTCAGAGGCTGTACAATTCACAGTGCCCCATGCCCACATAATAATAATCCCAGTCATCCCACTATTCTGTTGTGAAGGTTGATTAGTGCTTTATGCTGGCATAAGAGTTGTCCCTGTTTTGAGCAGCAATAAATACACAGGACTACTTTGGCATTGTATAAATGTCCAATTCCTCATAGAACATTCCCTTAATGGTCTTAGAAGCAATTGCTGATGTGTGAAAGAATCAAATATGCACATATTTAGGATTGGTAAAATTATAATTTTTCAGCTTATTTCAATCTCTTATTGAGTGCTGTCATTTTGTTATCTCAACATGAAAGTCCTAATGCATAGATTGAATCAATGTTTCATTTTCTCTACTTATTTACCCAATTCCAGGGAAGAAAATGTTTCTACAGTTACCACTAATGGTAACATATGAGTTTTCTCTAGCTTTCCCCTTTGTGAGCAATAATAGGATATAATGGATATTTTAATAATTCAATGAATATTTATCCAATAGAATTATTATTTTTGACACTTCAAATAGTAGGTTTTCCTTCAAGTAGACTTCTGTAACCTGCTTAGACAGTGTCCCTAAATTATTTATAATTGCCATTTTTCCATTAAATTCTAATATTCCAGGCACAATTTCTATCTTTCTTGGGTCACTCCTAGAATCAACCATTTTCCAAGGAGCCCCAATTCCACTTAATATACAATGGTACTGAAAAACTCAGCACAATGCTGGCATTACTATTTATTACTGATTTAAAATGACTTCTAAGCCATTTCAGTGGACAGAATTTTAAAAATGTGCAGACTCATCCTTTATATATTTAAATATTTTAGAGTATATGTTTATTTAAAGTATCATTCAAATGCTTATACATTTAAGTAAGCATAGTAAAATACTAAATATAAATGTGTATTTACAGTTGTCTCCTCTTTTCCCCTTGGGATGTTCCAAGACCCCCAGCAAATGTTTGAAATCGCAGATAGTACAAAATGTAATCTTTCCTAAATGTGCAAACCTATGACAAATTTTTATTTGTAAACAAGGAACAGCAAGAGATGAACAGCAACTTACCATAGATCTAAGCAACCTTGACCTATGTTGCTTTTTATTCCATAATGTGAGAACTTAACACCTTTCAATTCAAAAATACCTTATGTTTTCTCACATAAGGTGTGAGACATGTGAACTTGCTCATCACTACTCTTGCTCTTTGGAGCTGGTACTACCTGAAGTAAGTGTTGACTTAGCAGGAGCACTGCTCTCTTGTGACAGCTTGTCTGAAAACCAGGAGTACGCTAAGGGACTAACAGGTGGATGGGTAGGTAGGTAGGCACTCTGTGTGGAGGTGCTGGACAAATATTGCTTCCTCCCAGGAAGGCTGGAGGGGGACACAGGCGAATTCATCAGGTTACTTAGAAAATAGGCAATTTAAAACCTGTGACTTGTTTCTGGAATTTCCCATGTAATATATTCAGACCATAGTTCACCATAGGTAAATAAAACCAAAACAAGTGAAAAAGCATGTTAAGGTGCCACTGTATTTTTATGCACGCACATAGTACATGAAATTTGAGTATGAAGAGCTTACATGTATTTTAAATCCATAAATGCATATTGATAGTTCTAACTTAATTTTAATATTTTGTTTATATTATTTTATTTTATTTCATTTTATTTGTACTGAAGTTTGAACCCAGCGGTGTTTTAGCACTGAGCGAAGTCCTCCATCCTTTTATTTTTTTTATCTTCAGATAAAGTCTCACTAAGTTGCTCAGGGCCTCAGTTGTTGAGGCTAGCCTTCCAACTTCCACTCACCCTTTCCAGCATCAGGCCTGGCAATATTTTGTTTATGTTTGTTTAATAATTTTAATGATTTTTACTTTTGTTTTATGACGTTATATATGCTTTCCGCAACTGAAAACCTTCATTTGCAACAACATTAACATGATTAATTACTTGGTTTATCTTGCAACATGGAGCAGTAGTTTCAAAACAAAATATCAGTTATACTACTAGAAATAAAACCAGTGGAATTTAAAAGTTTCTGTGTGTTTTTTTTTCAATTCAATTGCATACAATTTAAAGTACACTCAGCATCATTTTCCTAAAATTGCTTGACATAATTATTTTTTTCTGAGCTGATAAGAAATTTAAATGACATAAGTTTAATTTGTTTCACTTTGTATTTATTTGTAAGGCTTTTTATAAATTTAGGATTTTTATTTTTTAGAATAAGGAGTATATTTACATACTTGGAGGGCAAAATATTGTTGAAATTTTGTCTTTCTTTCCCTTTCAACCATGTGATCTTACAAACTTTCACTTACCCATGGTAACCAGCGCGAAGCACCAGTTTCACGGTTGTAAGGTAGAGTAAAAGCAGATACATCCGCGTAGTCTGACTACAGCCTTCGCCACCTCTGCTTTCTATCTCTATTTTTCTTAAGTACAAAGTTTGACATATTAAACCCACTGTTCCTAAGTGTGCTTAACAGAAAAAATAAAAAAAAATTCTTTTATCTTTTAGAACTTATCCACTTCTTTAATATTTCAAATAATTTTCCCATGTTGCTAGAATTAGCCATAAATGCTTAGGTGTAACTCCACTACATTGTGAATTCCTGGACCAAGGAATTATGCTTAACCAAGCTTTTTTGATTTTGTGCATTTGGAAAATTTTTATTCACTTTACTATTTGTTTATCTCGGTCTTGGCCCGCAGTATGTACTCACCTATCATGGACTGAGCACGATTGTAAATGAAGCTAATTTCTTTGCAGCCCATGCCATTCTTCAAGGATTCACAAATGATGTGTGATTTTGTCCAAGTCTACAGAAGTTGAAACTTGATTTCCACACGCAGACCAGGCTCTACCGCACGCATGTCCAAGACATCTTGCATCCCAGGCCTGTCTGCTGCTGGCTGCGGCTTCTTGTTCTCCCAGCTGAGCCCTTTAACTGAGACAATTTTGTCAGAAATTCTGGGGTTCAGGGTTCTTCCTAGCTTCCCTATTTACCTTGAGCTCTTCATAAGTTCCGAGAATCACTGATCAATTTTTCTTCCACCTCTTAAGAGTCATCTACATTTTTAGATTCATTACAGACCAGAAAAGCATCTTACAAATGGTTTTTAGTAAGCATAATATCAGTAATTGATAGATTATTACAATGCTTCCAGCTCTTGCTTTAAATATGTTCGTTCTTTCCCTTAATCTTCACAATAGTCCTACAAAGACATGTATATCCTTTTCGTTTGAAAATTATGATACTATGTCCTAGAACTTAGGTAATTTTTTAAAGAGTTTTTGGTTAATAAAATAATAATAATAATAGGGGCTGGAGCAGTGGCTTGGTAGTTACAGCGCTTGCCCGGCTTGCACAAATACACGGGTTCAAACCCCAGCACCCACGTACACAACCAAGTATCAGAGCCATGAAATCCATGTGAAGAGCTCAATAAAAATTGATTTTCTCTCTCTCTCTCTCTCTCTCTCTCACTGTACTTTTCTCTTTGAAAATAAATTTATGTTAAAATAATAATAATAATAATAATAATAAAGGGTCACAGTTTGGAAATAAGTCTGTGACTGTAATGCTTGGGCTATGACTGCCACAGCCCCTTCCTTAACAGTGTAAAGTCTTTAAAGATCAAGTGCACCAAGATGCTCCTTAGGATAGCTGGTGTGGTTCTATTGCTTCAGCTCCAATGTTACAGTTACCAACGCAACAATGGAAAAGGCCCTAGATATCTATGATTTTTGCTTGGCTTATGAAGAAGCACTGTTTTACTTAGTAACGTACAAATCTGAAACAAAGAAAAAAGGATTAATACTCATCCTGACTTTATTTAAAATTTCATACCCTCTTTACCATGAAATTTTATATTAATTATGATTTACATATAAATCACTTTAAAAGGTATTCCTCGATTCCTGAGTTTGCTTCTGTGGCAGCCCCTCCCTATTTTATGTCTGATGAATTTATCATCCACCTTTTGCTAACCCCAGCTCTGCAAATAGGAAAGGTGTTAGACATTTGGGAACCATGTCAAAGCAACAAATCAATATCCACAAACATTCTGGAAAATGATAAAAAGTGAAGACAGGTTGTTTGGCTTTAGAAGTTTTCAATGCAGTTCTGTCTATAGAATTAATATGCAAATATGCAATATGGGAAATCTCATGATAAGTGCAAAATAAAGATGAGGTGCTTTAGAATTCTCAGTGAACCAGGTTCTGAATTTGTCGGAGGAGTTAGGGTATTGTCTTGCACATGGGGTTGAGCTTGGAACTTCAAAATTCATTGTGTTCAGAGGAGACCATGAGGATGCTGCCTGTCAGGAATGTCTTTTGAGATATTGAGGAAGGTCATGGATCTGTGGGAGTAGAGAGGAAGGCCAACGGAAGTAGCAATGATATAATTTGATCAGAAAATTTGTGCAGTGGATTAGCCTGAGAGAGCTTACAATATTTGGTCATGAAGAGTTTGTAAGAAGATCAAATTCAGGACAAGTATTTAAAAGGTAGAGGAATTGCATCCCATAGAATGTTTCTTGTCAAGATTGTTTTGGGAAAGAGAAAGAGTTACAATGAACACTATGTTAGGAAATGATACCTGTCTCTTCAAGTCTGAAATGAAGTAATTTGGGACTAATAACAACACAAAATAGCAGCATTCTGATTTCCATAGGGTGATAAGAAAAACTTTATTTCATTAAAAAATAATCATTGCAGAGCTACAAATCGTTGAGCACACACCATGCATGTGGCTCTGACCCTGAGTTTGTGAAATGCCTGACACACGTGGTAAGAGTTAAGAAAGACTTCAGAACTCTTCTCAAAGCCTCAGAATTGTGCATGAGTTTACCTGTGTTAATTTGGGATGCTTTATCTTGTTTTCTTAACTTCTTAAGCTTTCTTAGCTTCTCTGTTTTGTATCAAATGTGTTTTTCCCTAGAATCTGTATTGTTCATATGCTTTTTATTTTCTGCTAATGTGAAAAATAGCATTAGTTAATATTCAAATGCCCAATGACCTTTCAATTCTTAAAAGATAAATACTAGACATTTTTGTTTTTTAAAGAGAGAGAGAGAAAGACAGTGTGAGAGCAAGAGAGAGAATTAATTTTTACTTAGGATTTCATGTGGTCTTCATTGCTCTCACACTCCATTGTGTACGTGGTGCTGGGGTTTGAACCTGTGTCCTCGAAGATGCCACGCAAGCGCCATAACCACTGAGCCACCGCTCCAGCCCCAACATTACACAATTTTGAATCATTAGCACTTTTATATTTTGTGGGTTTAATTCATTGACATTTTTATTTAGGAATTTTGCATCTATATTTAAAAAGGAATTGATCTGCAAATTATACACACACATGCACATCTTGGTTTCTTTCGTATTTAGCAACTTTAACATTTAACGCAGTAGTTATGCAGACTCCATAGACTGATATGGGGCATATCATGCTTAAATATTTGGGAGACTCTACCAACCAGTACACACATATCTTGAGTCACATTGCATTTTGTTGTTTTTTTGGTCATTCAGGGTGTTTTTCAAAAAGTTTAATAACATATTCCATGCCTTTAGGTTATCTAAGTGTACTATTCCCCAAATTTAGATTCTTGAACAAACTCCCAGGACTCCACAGAGATTTAAAGGCAAAGGATACGATGCTGCAGGAGTAAGAGAAGTAGGCACGCGCAAAATCCCACTTGTGCCATCCAAGCCTTCACGCTCTGTGCATGGATGTTGACTTGGGAGAGCTCACCAAGGAGGCTCTAGCATCTCATTGTGAAAAGTCCCCCTTGTTCCACTGCTTAAACCACTGCAAAGATCGAGAAGAAGCTAACATTGAGGTCAAGGGGAGTCTGAGATATTCAACTGTCCACCATAAACTCCATTGCAAGGTGACAGTCAAAGCTGTGTACACATCAAGCATCCAGACAGAGGGTATTCACCGCAAATGTCAATCAAATGTATCTCCACACTAAGCTGGAAGATTCTAAAAACTTTCTTCTTAAATGTGTTTTGGTAATTTTTACTTAGTGTTTATACACATAACATAAATTTTCAATTATTGGCATAGAATTATACATCACATTTTCTTCTTGTATTTTCAATATGATTAAGGTCCATAAACCTGCATCTTATTCTTAATACTGTTATATTGTATTTCCTATTGCTGTTACTCTTTCTAGGACTTCATAAATTTTACTAATATTTTTAAAGAATCACATGTTTATTTTTAAAATTTTTTTCTTTATAATCTTACTTATTTTCTTTCAATTATTTCTGTAAATTAGGTCAATATTAATCCAGAGTTTTTAAAATTATGTGTTCTTGCTTTATCAGATTTTAAAAGAGGTCTCTAGGGCTGGAGCAATGGTTTAGCAGTTGGAGCACTCTCCTGCCTTGCACAAGGACCCAGGTTCAAACCCCAACACCACATACACAACTAAGTGTCAGAGAAATGAAGGGTAGATGAAAAAATAGAGTTGATTCTTTCTTTCTCTCTCTCCCTATCTCTCTTTAAAAAACAAAAATAAAAAGTAAAAGAGATGTCTATGGTAAATATAGATATATTATTTTGAATTTCATTTTTTTTTAGTTTTACAAGTTTAATGCCTTACAATGAACTAAAATTTTTACATTCAATATAATCTACAGCAGTCAGTTTTTCATCAGTATAACAAAATAGCTAACACAGAATACTCATGAAGAAAAGAGGTTTATTTAACTGGCAGTTGTAAAGGTTCCAAGTTCGAATGGCATGGCACAGGTTCTGGTCAGGTCCCCATGGCAGATCGCAGTACACCTGCAGGAAACTGAACACATTTCAAAACCAGAAACCCGGCAGGGAAGGAGGGGTCAGGCTTGCTGTCTATGACATCCCCCTGGGGAGAACTGGAAGGTCACAAGTACATACCTTAAGCTCTTTGGAAAGCAGGGCCCAGTGATCCAAGGCCCTCCCTAGAGGCCTTGTGTCTTAAAGCTTCTAAAGCACCTCCGAATACTGCCACCCTGAGGACCATGCCTCAAATCTCTTGGACATGTAAGGGGACACCCAAGCCACACACAAACCTTAGAATAACCACTAAATAATGAAGGATGTAAGGACCTGTTTGTAGGCCCCCATTTGTAGGAATGTATTATTATTATGTTTCTCTCCTTTCCTGCTTTAATTAAAGACTTTGCTATTAATCCATTTTTCTTGAATATAACTCAGTATTAATATGCTATTGGATTGTTTACATTTGATTTTCTTCAAAGAACTAGAGAAAAAATAATAAGTCAGTGGGTAGTTGGATGTAAAATGTAGGGTGGACCTTGAGAGGTGTGCTCATGTGCAGTGTGGTGATACGTGTATGTTAGTAATTTTGCATGTGCAGTTACAACTGAGAGTGGGGGAAGAATAAAAGCTGTAAATGAGAATTCTGTCTATTTTATATTTATCATCCCAAGTCTGAACACTTGCACTGACTTATTATTTTTTCCTAGTTCTTTGAAGTAAACCAAATCTAAATAGTCAAATAACATATTAATAATGAGTTAAATTCTAGGAAAATGGATTAATAGTAGTCTTTAATTAAAACAGCAAAGGAGAGAAAAGAACTAATAATGCATTCCTATCAAACAGGAGCCAAATGATACTTATAACCTTCAAGACTATAATGGTTATTCTGAGACTTGCGTGTGCCCCCCTAAGTGACAATTGGATTGGAGGTTTAGTCCTCAGGGTGGCAGTATTGGGAATTATGTACCGGTACCTTTTGTCTTGTCTTATTTCTAAGGCCATAGATTAGCTAAGTACGCACATGTGTTGTGCATTGCGTGTCCCCAAGTGCAAAGAAGACCAGGTTGTCAGGATTGAGCATTATGATGTCCCTAGCATTGTGCAGTCTCACTTGCTCTGCAGCCTCTGCTAAAAATCACGAGGTTAGCACAAGTACACCATGTGGCAAGAGCAGCACGAGAGAACCTTGATTTCAGGACATTAAAGTGGCCACATTAGTGACAAAGAGGAGGTGAGTTATATGTTAACTGATGATAAAAATGGAACAGGTGCCCAGAAAGTGCAAAGGGAAGGATAGCTCTCCTGGATGATTCAGACAGAGTCCTTCCCAGCTGCTCACAGTAGAAGAAACAGGGAACACACTCATTCTGAGATATTAGTTATGGACACCAACTAGACAGATGGAAATAGTGGAAACCTGAAAAACTGCCATCTTCTGTTTAGAAAGATTGTGTGTAAATGTACAGAATGCATTTAATACAAGATTATTGAAAAGAATATTCACTAATTAATAATTAAAAAGATGGGGCTGGAGCGGTGGCTCAGCGGTTTCGGTGCTTGCCTGGCAAGCACGAGGACCCGGGTTCAAATCCCAGCACCATGTACACAACCGAGAGTTGGAGCAACTAAGGCTATGTGAAAAACTAAATAAAGTTGTTTCTCTCTTTCTGTCTCTCTAACTGTCCCTCTCTCTTTAAAAAAAAAAAATAATTAAAAAGATTTTGAATATGATTGTTTTTAGTTAACTGTAAGACTCTGGGAAGAGAACTTGACAAATGCATTGATTTTTTTAAGTTCTATTTTTAGTTTTATACAGTGCTTGGGGTCAAACTTAAGGTCTCATTCATGCTAGGCAAACACTAAAACACTGGGTTACACTATCAGTAAATCTTATTTTCAAATGCTATCAACTGGGCTGGAGCGGTGACTCAGAGGCTGTGGCACTTGCCTGGGCAGGCATGAGGATGACAGTTCGAACTCCAGCACCATGTGCACAGCGAAGTCTCAGAGCAGCGAAAACTAAATAGAATCAATTCTTGCTCTCTCATACTATCCTTCTCCTTTAAAACATGCTATTAACTATTGGTAAGTTTTTTCCCTGCACTGTGGCATAATTTGGAATGTCCTTGAACTCCTGAATATTTTCTTCTTTCTAATGAGAGCATACCATGAAAAAGTTTTACATTGTGACAGTCCTTGTCTCATAGCCTTTCTTGAACTGGTATTTTTTTGATTTAGCCTCATTAATGCTACTGAAATATTAAGGACAACATTTAAATAGTATTTCAGAAGTCAGTGCAATTAGCAACACAGTAAGTGAGGTGCAGAGGGACCTCTTCATGTAGTCAGTCGGCGTTGGTGAGAGGTGTCTTTCCGCAAGCACAGGCCCACCTTTGCTATTACATCATGTGCGCCTTATCATCTCCTCATCGGTCGTCAGTCTGACCTGTCACCTGAGGGAGGGCCCTAATTGTAAAACACGGCTCCAAGGCAGATTATTTTCACACTTGCAAGTTTTTCCATCACTTTCCCTGAACTTCTCTGTACAGTTAAAAATAAGGAAATAACTCTCTTCACGGCAGTCTGAACATCTATCTTAGCTGATAAGATGACGTAGAATCATGCTATTTGACGGTAAGCAGGCACTGGATCAATGTGTCAAATCACAAACTACTCTTTTTTAGGGCACTATTTTCCCCTTCCTTCTTTTATTCCTCTCTCTCTCTCTCTCTCTCTCTCTCTATCTTTCTCTTGTTCTGTCTCAACACTTCAATTAAACTTTAATTTTTTTATGAAATAGATAGAGTCTACAGAACATGACAGCAGGTAAGTCAACAGTAAGTCATATGGGAATGGTGAGCTCCTTCCTGACTTTTTCTTAGTGTGAATTGATCGCTTCATTCTTCTTTCACTTTTAGTTATAGTAATTTTATTTTCTTTTTTGCCCAGCATTATTGAGGTATACTTAGCAAATAAAAATTGTATATACTTTAGGTGCATAACATGATGAATTGATATGTGAATATGTTATGTAATGATTACTATTAGTCAAATTAATTAACAAATCAATTACCATACATAATTCCTTATACTTCTGTATGTGTATATGAGTATGTATGTGTGATGATAAACTGCACTTTTAGAAAAATTTAAATTGTGATTGTACTGTTCCACCCATGTTTTCTTAGAAAAATCATAATTCTAGATCAAGTAATTAATAACCATATGCTAAAGATTATAGTCCATGCCCTTCCGCAAGAGGAGAATAAGGATAATTTTAAAAAGAAAATTGTGTTGAGGGGGAATGTTATAGAAGTTGGCAAGAACTAGCATTTACTGTATCAAACACTGTAAGCTACTTCCTACCGTAATAGTTTGACAACCCCTCTAGCGCCTTAGCAACCTGTCAGAAGAAAGCTGCTAGGTACAAATATCATTTTGCCTCTGTCTCTACTATTCTTGTATGCTACCATTCTTTTGCTTGTTGAAAATTAGCATTAATATTCTCTAGCTCTGAGAATATGCAACTAGCTTATATATTATATGAAAATTGCACAGTATGAGAAAAAAATGTAGAGGTAATGTTATTTCGTTGCTGTAAACAAAAAATTTGCTTCTAGCAATCTGTAAGCCTTTGGTCAATTCACCTTTCTCCAATCAAGGTTTGTCATGTTAAAATATTTATAAGTTTGGTCTACTGTTAAGTTTTAGCCTTAAGTGATCTCATTAAAAAGCCTGAACTATTAATCGGTCCACCTTCTTTCTTTGGAAAGTCCTGTCTTGGAGGTCCTGTCCTTAAAATGTTTACCCTTCCCAGTACAATGAAACTTCTAAAATTCCTGCTGTTACGATTTAGATCTTTAATGTCCTTGGAAAAGATCATGTGCTACACAATGAAAATATGTTCAGGGTGAAATGATTAGATCATGAGAGCTGCAACCTCATTAGTGGGTCGATCCTTCTGATGGATTGGTAATCTGAATGGACTACTGGTGGTAAGTGTAGGCTGGTGGGGCATTTGCTGGAGGAAGCAGGTCACTGGGGGTGTGGCCTGCACTATGTCTTTCCTTGCCTCTTTTCTCCCTCCGGCTCCGTATCCCAGTTGCTCTCAAGTAAGTGCATTTCCTCTGCCATGCCCCTCCACCTCACCTTAGGCCCAGAACAATGCAGCCAGCCACCCAGGGACTGAAGCTCTGAAACCATGAGTTTAAAATAAACATTTCTTCCTCTCACGTGTTCTTGTGAGCTCACTACCATACCTCCCTTGGAGTTTTGGCCTTTTGCCTGATGCTTTCTTCTAGGCTTCTGATTCCACACAGCTTGGGGAGAAGCAAGTAGATAATTTCAGTTGAAAAATGATGCAGAGTAGTTCCTGATCTCCATGATCGTGCTGCTTAAGCTCGGCCATCCTTAGGGACTTCGAGCAGCATTTCCTCATTTGTTGAGGCAGCTGTAAAGTGACCTGGGTCCTCTACTATGTGTATTGTCAGTTGTCTCAAATGGAAAATATGAGACAATGATGAATATGCCTGAGTTCATTCACCTTCGCTCAGGACTCTTGAACATTTCATCCTGGCTAGTTAGTTGCTCTAGAGTTTGTTCAAAGAACTCTGTTACTTTTCCCTGGTTTATTTTATGTTATAAGAAGATTTTGATTATACAGCCAAGAACAAATAATATGGAAGAAAAACAACAGAATTTAGTTTCTTCAATTCTGAAATTCTAGACTCAGGGCCATACCAGCTTATTTGTGGCACAATTAGAGAATTGTTTTTTTTTCCAAGTCTGATTTTCAACTAGAATTGAAAAAAAATAAGGAAATGTGATTTATTGAGTTCCTAGATTGCTCTTGCCATTGTGTAAACTATGTTAATACATTAGAAATAGAATGGAATGGTATAACCCATCAGACCAATGGAAGAATTCCTCTGGAACTCGTATCCACTATTTGTGGGCATGCAAAGTATTGTAGCCACTATGGAAGCTCCTCAGAAAACAAAGTACTGCCAAATAGTACTCAGCCAAACAAGTACTGCATATTTTTGTCATGTGTGGAAAACACACACACACACAAACACACACCTCACACATGCACATGCATATATATATATATATATATATATATATATATATAAAATGTAAAAATAGAAGCGGGACTATGGGACATTTAGAGAATGGAAAAGGGACTTGGAGGACAGGAGGAGGGTAGAAAAATGGCAGAAGTGCACACTCAACATGCACACACGCAAATGCAAATAGGGTTCCAATTCCCAGGGAACTTTCTCTGCCCTAACTTAGAGTCATCTGATTCTCCAATAGTCCTCATTCTTTTTAGTGACAAACAGTATTTAGAAATAGCAATTTGTGTCCTAGGTATGGGGTTTCTTTTAGGACATATTTCAAGATGAGAGAAGTAAATGTCAGTGTTTATGTTTGAAGGTGTTTTTATTGCAGTTAATTATTTTTTACACTTATTGTTGTCAAAAAGAAACAAAGCAAGAATAATCTATGTTTTGTTGAAAATGACTACCTGTTGAAAATCATACTAGTGTGAAGAGATCATTGTTTGGGGACAAGTACTCTTTAAGTCTAAGTTTTCAAAGAGTTAGATTTTGTACCATTTTACAACCTAAAAAATGAAATTGATGGGGCTGGAGTGGTGGCTCAGCTGTATTGCACTTGCCTGGCATGCGTGAGGAACCAGGTTCAAACCCCAGCACCACATACAATTAAGTGTCAGAGCAACAAAAACCAGAAGAAAAACTAAGTTTGATTCTCTCTGTCTTACTCTTTCTCTCTTAAAAAAAAAATTATACAGTTCACTATCACAGCGAATGGACTTTTTTTTAGCAATATTCTTTGCTCTGAAATCCACTTGTTTGATATGAACGTCTGCTACACTTTTCTTCTAATTAGTGAATGTATGTCTTAGTCTACTTTTACCTTTTAATATTTTTCTATCATTATATCTGAATAAGCTTCCTATGTGACACATGAAGCTAGATCTCATTAGTGTGTGGGTGCGCGTTTTCAACTGGAGAACTTCAAGGTACTACGTGATATGCTAATGATGGGTGAAGCAAAGGTGTAGATTAGGCTGAGTTAAAGGGGTCCAGACATACCCACCAATCTACACACAATGGAAAGTCCAAGCTGGGAAAGGAAACAGAGCATTCTGAGTTCCCAGAGCATATAGTGACACTAAACCAACCTCAGCTTTAACTTTATGCTGAACATTTAAGTGGTTACACAAGTTGTTATAAAACCTGTTATCAAAATACCTAAATTGGAGTAAATCAATTAAAAGATAATAGTCCACATGCAAAATCATGACAAGTCAATATTTTCTCACTCATTTTTGTCTGAGTCAAGTGGATCATGACCAGAGGAATGATACAACAAACAAAATAAAAACAACTTTTACTGCAGAAAATAGCTGAGCCTGCAAATAAGCAGTCATCTCCCATACTGAGATAGTCTTGAGTTCATCTGGGGGGAAAATGAAAAACTGCAGGAAGCAATATAAACAAAGCAATTGGAAAACCAGGTGATCCCGTAAGAAAATGCATCTCACTCCACTTCAAGGTGTGTCAACAAGCAGCAGTAGTCACAAACAACCACAACAATATGTTCAAACATCATAAAAAACCTGCAATGGTTATTTTAAAAAGTCTATCATGAATGTCCATTATGATTTTAGAGAAAACTAATTTAATTATGAGACAGTTCCTAATTTTAACCAATAGAAGATATAATTCTATTGTAAATACTGATTTCTATCTTGTGTCTTGTATCTCAAGTCATTTTCTTGAGTAGATGGCAGTATCTAATTCAGTACACATTTTGAAAAATCATGTGCTCATGATATGATTAGCTATTCTTAATCAGCCCACATATTTCAGCAATTGCCACTCTGAATCTGTCTACTTAGAAAAATTCTTATATTGACAAAAAAATAAATTCACCAAGGCAGTTGTGAGGGTAAATGTTGCCTTGTCTTATAAACTGGGGGTGGGGATGAATGTTTGGGTGCAGAGTCTCAAAAGCAGGCATGATTTATCCTTTCATTTTACCATAATGTAAATATGAAGTATCCAATATTCTAAGACATGGAAACTCTATGTATTTAAATTAATTTTATGGATGCCCACAGCATCTATAATTTTCCATTTTTATATCAAAAGCAAAACAAACAAAAACATAACAACAAATGTTTCCATAGCTTCAGCAATGCTATTAAGTGAATGTGTTTATAGAACATGTGATTACAAATTAAACATATGGCATGTATCAGGTACATAGAGAGTACTTGCACTACATGGGGATTGTAAAATCATAGTGCAAAACTTCCAGAACATGATCTACTGTCCAAAAAAATTAATGAACTCAATAATATCTTCTCTAAGATAATAAGAGAGCTTAAGACTTACAAATCATAATAGAGCAGAATAAGTAGAAAAACTGAGTATATACAGCTTGGAAAAGTGCAGATATTTAAATTTACTACACAAAAGAAAATAACAATATAATTATTATTATATTTATTTTATATTTTAAAGAGAAACAGTTTTGGGCCCTAAAGTATATATATTATAATTATTTTAAAATTTGTAATAAAAATGAGCTCACCTCTGTAGTCAGAGATACTGATTTTAGGATATGTATTAGCATATATATAGTATCATTTATTGAGAATAATATGAAATATGTTTAACTTCAAATAGGAAGATAAAGGGGCTAAGGTGGTAGCTCAGTTTACCTTCTGCTTGGCAAAACATGGATCCTTCTCCAAGATAGATCATAATCTAGTTCACAAAGGAAAACTCTGCAAATATTAAAAAGTAGATATTATTCCATGTATCCTATCTACCATGATGTCATGGCCCTAGCAATTAATTGCAAAAATCATAACAGAAAATACACATACATGGAGACTGAATATTACCCTATTAAACGAAGAATGGATCCAAAAAGTCACGAGAGCAGAAATCAAGAAATTCTTGGAAGAGAATGAGAATGAAGACACAACATATTAAAACCTCAGGAACAGAAAGAATTATGAAGGGAAAAATTTATAATACTGAGTGCCTACACTGAAAACCAGAAGAAATTTCAAATAAATAAGGCTTATGCTCCACTTCAAATCCCTACAAAAGGAAAAACAATATAAGCCTAAAACCGGCAGAAAACTGAAAAAATCAAAATCACAGCTGAAATCAATGAAATTGAGAACAAAAGGCAATGAAAAGAATCAACAAAATGAAGAACTGGTTCTTTGAAAAAAATAAATAAAATTGGTTGATACCTAACTAATCTCACTAAAAGGAGAGAAATGAAGCAAATCAACACCACCACCAACGAAAAGGGAGTGATCAACATTGACCCCATGGAAATCGAATGGATTATCAGAGAATATTTTGAAAAACTATATTACTCTAAATTAGATAATCTGGAATACGTGGACAAATTTCTAGATACATACAACATACCCAAATTGACTTAGGGTGAAATGAAATCATAAACAGCTGAAAATCAGGCACTGAAATCCATATGGCAATTAAAAAGTCTTCCCAAATAGAAAAGCCCATGACCTGATGGATTCCTCCTGAGTTTTACTACACCTATGAGTAGGAGATAACACCTCTCCTTATTAAGCTATTCTAATAAATTGAAAAGGAAGGAACAATACACCTTTTATGAGGCAACCATAACTCTGATATCAAAATCCAACAAAGACACATCAGATCAATATTCCTGATAAACATCAATGCAAAAATCCTTAATAAAGTTCTAGCAAACTGCATTCAAAAACACATCAAGAATATAATTCACCATGATTAAGTGGGCTTCATTCCAGAGATGCAAGGCTAGTCCAATGTATGCAAAACAATAAATGCGATTCATCACTTAACAGAATTAAGAACAAAAACCATATGATCATCTCAAATGATGCAGGGGGAGTGAAAGCCTTTGATAAAATCCAGCACCCATTTATTCTCAAAAGTCTAGAGAAAATAAGAATCAAAAGATCTTATCTTAACATTTAAAGGCCATGTATGCCAAAGCCTCAGCTCATATAATACTAAATGGAGAAAAGTTGAAATTATTTTCACTAGACTCAGGAATAAGACAAGGCTGACCATTCTCACTACTTTGATTCTATATAGTCCTCAAGATCCTAGCCAGAGCAATCAGGCAAGAAAAGGCAATCAAAGGGATAAGAATAGGAAGAGAAGAAGTCAAACTATCCCTTTTTGCTGATGGCATGATAGTATATATGGAAGGTCAAAAAAAAAAATAAATAAAATGCCATCAGAATGCTGCTTATAAAGAGATATAACAAAGTAGCAGGCTCCAAGATCAATACACATAAGTCAATACCTTCCCTATATACTAAAAATGATAGGACATAAGAAGAAATTAGGAAACTGGAACCATTCACAATGTTCTCAAAAAGAATAAAATACTTGGGAATTAATCTAACAAGGGAAGTAAAAGATGTCTACAATGGAAATTATCGAACATTAAAGACAGAAATTGAAGAAGGCCTATTAAGATGGAAGGATATTTCATGTCTTGGTTATACAGAATTCATGTAATTAAGAAGGCCATCCTGCCAAAATCCCTATATGTAGTCAGTGCAATCCCCATCAAGATACCAATGTCATTCTTTACAGATATATAAAAAGGAATTCTCAGATTCTTTTGGAACAACAAGAAACCCAGAATACCCAAAACATAACTAAGCAAGAATGACAAAACAGGTGGTTTTGCATCATCAGATCTAAAATGATTATATAGAGCTGTAGTAATAAAAACAGCATGCTACTTGTATCAAATGAGGAATGAAAACCAGTGGAACAGGAGTCTCTCAGATAAACCCACAAATTTTTAAACATCTGATATTTAACAAAGTGTTTCAAAGTGTTATATTGAGGAGAGATAGCCTATTCAACAAGTGTTGCTGAACAACCTGAAAAGCCACTTGCAGAAAGTTGAAATTAGATCCTTATCATTCAACTTGTGCAAATATCAAACACAAAATGGATCAAGGAACTAGGAATTAAATCACCTACCATACAACTGCTAGAAGAAAACATTAGGATCAACACTCCAGCATATGGGAGTTGGCAATAATTTCCAGAACAAGACTCCCAAACTGAAAGAATCAAAGTGAAGATTTAATGAATGGGACACCATTAAATAAAAAGCTTTTGTTCAGCCAAGGAATTGCTCAAAAATGTCAAGAGAGAACTCACAGAATTGAATATAATCATGGCCTGTGATTTCTCTGACAGGTGACTAATATCCAAAATTTACAAAGAACTAAAAAAACTGGATATTAATTATGCAAGGATTTCAATCAGATGGGCCAGAGAGCTAAACAGAAACTTCACAACAGAGGAAATAGAGCAAGCCAATGAATGTATGAGAAAGTGTTCTAAATCAGTAGTAATCAGAGCAATGCAACTCGAAACTACATTAAGATTTCACCTCACTCCAGTCAGACTGGAAAAGATGAAGAATATAAATAGTAACGAATGCAGGAAGGGTTGCGGGGAGATAGGAACCCTAGCTCCCTGTTGGTAGAACTGTAAACTGTTACAGCCACTCTGGAAAGCAATGTGGAGACTCCTGAAAAAATTAATGTTGGATCCATTATACAACCCAGCTATTCCTCTTCTGGGTATTTTCCCAAAGGATTTAGAATCAACATATTAAAACTACAGAGCAAAATCAATGTTCATAGTAGCTCAATTTACAACAGCTAAATTATGGAACCAACTCAGATGCACCTCACTGGATGAATGGATCCAAATCTAGTATATTCATATGCAGTGGAATTCTACTCAGCAATTAGAAACAATGATATTTCAGTCTTTGAAGGTAAATGGCTGACAAAGGAAGAAATCTTGCTCAGCAAAGTTTGTCAAACAAAAAGTCAAGGGCCAAATGTTTTACCTCATTTGGGGAGGCTAGAGCTAAACCCAGTCTTGGGTGAAAGGTAGTCAAACTCACGTATATTGAATGCACCATAGGCATAGAAAAACATAACCTAGGGGAGCCATAAACATGTAGAGGGTGAGAGGGGATGGACATAGTGGAGGAATGGGAGAGGGAGGAAAGATGGGAGGGATCTAGAGAGATGATTGACAGCGTAGCATACTCTTTACCCACCCAAGATTTCAAATAATACTTATGCAATCATTTAATTCAAGATCATTCACAATTGTGTGTGTGTGTGTGTGTGTGAATGTCAGATATTTATATCTGTTATGGGGCATGATATAGAAGAATTAAGAGACTGAGGTATGGGCAATGTGAGGGTAACTATGGTTTAGGACCAAATGCATATCATATTGTTACTTTATACATATATATGATTGTACAACAACTCAACACCTAAATAGAAAAATAATCTACTTACTTAAATTGAAAAGCAATGATATGTTATGCAACATTGAAAAGGAGAATGTAACAAAACTCTTGTTTCTAAAATTTTATCTAGAAAATTCCAATATAAATATTCAGTAAATGATACTAGTTAAAATATTAAAATATACCTTAAAATGTTAAAAAATAATAATGATTTAAAGCTATCATTTTTCCTCTGTATTTGTTTCTTCATTTACTTTTGGTGCTAGGAATAGAACTAGGACCACTGTCAGCTAAGTAATCACTCTCACTCTATCACTGAGCTGTACCCCACCTATTCCTTGGGAATTTTTAAGCCAATCATTTGTTTTTATAACCTTTATATCTGTTTTCATAGAAAAACAGAATCTTGAAAAAATATAATGTAGTGAATTTTAGCAACCCCTTCACTACTTGGCTCAGGTTATAACTAAAGCAATCCTAGAGAATATAGTTCTATATACACAGAAATTTATTAGAAATAGAAATCATTACTAAAGCTGTTGCAAATGAGTTCTTAAATCCGTTTTACACTTGAATAATTTCCAGCTAAGTGGTGAGCTAAACAGGCTCGCCATTCAGCAACTCATGATAAGGGACACTTGGCAGGAAACACTGTAGAAAGTGGGCAAAGTCAGAGCACCAGGCAATCCATGTGGTCAAAGGCAAGGCCTGGTGAGTTGTGTTTACTCAAGTGTGCAGGAAAACCTCTAGATGACATTCCTTGATGCCTTCAATCTTGCTAATAAGTGCCTATTTCTAAATTCATTGTGCCACTGTAATATAAAAAGGGTGATATCTAGTATGTTAATTAGTAGAATTGGCTATTCCTGTATAAAGTTCAGGAAAATACTTCTGCTGGTGGTCTTTAGAGGATGCTTCTTTCTTTGTCACAGAGAGAAAACCAGTTTTATTCAGTTTTCATCTTTTTTTCCCAACACTTAGTGGTGTATGTGGTACTGGGGTTTGAAACTGGGTCCTCATACATGCCAGGCAAGTGCTCCATGACTAAGTCATCACTCCAGCTCAATAACAATTCTTTATGATAAAACATTTACTATCTATTATCTATGTACTAACTATGCTCAATTCCTTATTAGTTGACTACTCCTAAAATCAGTTCACTACTGTATTTATGTATATTATAATTGATCCTTGTATAATTGCAAATATGTAACTAGTGTGAACACAGAAGCCTTTGAATGACATAGTATATAAGTAAAACACAAATAAATAATGTAATACTTAGATAAAATGAATAAAAATTAAGTGTATTATGAATATGCTTGTATATTAAAAACACACTGTTTTATAATGCCGCAGACATAGCTTTCATAATATTTTGTCAAACATATATCCATCATTTTGCCTGTTACTAACAATACAAAGAATGCTAATAATAAATGTTTTACAATAACAAGTTTTTTTTTGTTTTTCATAAAGTAGTTAACTACTGGAATCCAGAAGAATAAAATTCAAGATGGCTCAAAGATAAGACCAAATATAAATTCAAGCCTGGCAACAATAAATAGAACAAAAATGTCTAGCTTTTATTCACAATATTCCTTTGCTTTAACAAATTGTGTTAATTTGCTCTGTTATAAACCTTCAACTCTATAGCTAATAAAATTTAAAATAAAAGCATAGAATAAAAACTTCACAATTAGAGAGAATAAAACCAGTATGGTGGACTCATCCTTCTTCCAGACACTGGACACCATTTAATCATGCACAGGTAAAACCCAACAGCACGAACTAACTCATGCAGGAATAGTGCACCTGAGAAACTGATTTACACCATGAAAGATGAATTTCACCACCAGAGTTAAATTCTCATTTTTAAGGACTCAGATATATTTATCAGCCCTTTTGGGAAAGCATCGGGTGTTTTCTTTTTTTACATAGAAATAGTTTATGAGATCTTTCTTAACATCAAGAAGTAAATGGAATACAACAGTAAAATGAAAGAATGTGTGGAATTTTTATTCTGAAAAAAATTGGTTTTGAACACATAAGCCATAGTTGTTTATATCAGTGAATATAAAAATTAGAATTAGTATTAATTCATTTAACTCAATTCACCATATTCTATTTCCAATAAAGAAATGTTCTATTAATAACAAAAAATGAGTACATTCTTCATCCAATTTTTTTTTCAATTTCAAATTTTCTCGAAAGAACAATGACAGCAGCAAAAGTGACAACATAACCCCAGAGCTTACTCATTATACTCGATAAGTACAATAGGGGAAAATAAATAAAAGTAAATACTAAGTTAAAGTGGACTCTGCATTATCAAAACAATATCCTAATTTATTATTGTAGGGATTTGAGTTGAAGCATAAGTTTATTATTGTCACTCAGTGCTATAAATTTACCTCTTAAGAATGCTTTCATGGGATGATAGAAAGGCAGGAGAAGAGAAATGTTGGAACTGAGATAAAGTAAGGTATATTCCAAGCAGTTACAAGTGTCATTGCATATACTATAATCATGTATATAAAATGTATATGAATTATGTCTCTGTATTTGGGTTTTTTTGGAACAATATAGGACCCAGAAGAAAGGCAAGGGATTGGGGGACAGGAGGAGGGAGGTAGTGTGGTGTGGCAGGGGGGATACTGAACAAATTGTATCACTGATTTGTGTGCATCTAGGAATATGAAACAACTAATCTCATCATTATGTAAAACTACAACGCACTAATAAAAAGACTTAAAAAAAAGAATGCTTTCATACTGTTCCAGAATTAAAGACAAAAATCCTATGATCATCTTAATTGATGAAGAAAACACCCATTTATGCTCAAAACTCTGGAGAAGAAAGGGATCAAAGGAAGATAATTTAATTATGTAAGAGCCATTTATGACAAATTCATAGCCAACATTATACTTAATGTTGAAAAACTGAAACCATTCCTATTAAATTTGGGCACAAGACAAAGCTGTGTACTCTAACCACTCTTATTCAATATAGTCCTCAAAACCCTAGCCAGAGCTATCAGAAAAGAGAGAAGGAAATCAAATGAATTCTAATAAGAGAAGAGAAAGTCAAGCTATCTCTATTTGCTGATGACATGATCATATACATAGCATACCCAAAAAGCTCTGTCAGAAGACTACTAGAGCTTATAAACGAATTTAACAAAGTGGCTGGTCACAAGATCAACACTCATAAATCAATAGCTTTCCAATATTCCAGCAGTGATTCTGCCAAAAAAGGTATCTGGAAATCTGTCCCATTCAAAATAACCTCAAAAAGAATAAAAAAATACTGGGCATTAATCTAACAAAGGATATAAAGGACAATTATTACACATGTATATGTTCATTTCAAACTATAGTGTGGAGGGATTAAAGAGTAGACATATGTTCAAGGAATGGATGAAGGCAGGTAGATCCTGGTCTAGGATCTGCCTTAACTTACTATCTCACTATGTCAATATCCATGTATGCATGAATACGTAACAACAATTCATTCCACAATGTAAGACTATGTCAAACTAATAAAAAAAACACATTATCCTCAACTGAATACTGATCTATTTTTACTCATGGCAGAGATGAAGGATGAACAACCTATATATGAGTGCCCTAAAACATTCTTCAAGTATTTTGAGGACATAAAACAAATTTTCTCCTTATTCTTCAAATTCTAATTTTTATTTAGCCTTATATAAGCTAGTTTAATTTTTAATTTTTTAATTAGGAAAAATGTCAAGCATACCAAAAAAGTTTAGATGATAATGTAGTGCACTGTGAACCAATCAGCCAAATTTAAAAATTATGAACATATGGCCAAACTTGCTTCATCTGTATCCCTGTTTACTCCATCTTCACATTATTAAAGCAAGCAGCATATGCTGATTTATCCATAAATACTATATTATATATTTCTATAAGGCACATGATATCATGGATTTTTGCATAATTTTCCACTTAGCAAAAAAATATGAAAAACATTAATAATATGTGAGGAAGCAAAATGTGTGACAGTTAATAATAGTATATGTGCTTTTACATATATGTATAACAAAATATACATACTCATGTATATATGAATTACACTATGTATTTGTGTACATCTATGCACATGTATGTTATGCATATATAAACCTCCTAAACACATGCACACACACACACACACACACACACACGAATTGTGTACATCTGTGCCTGTGTGAATGCTGTGTTTGTTATCCTACAGTTTGATGTGTGCCACTCTGAGTTACAAATGGATATAAAGCTTCTGGCATTGATATTAGTAATTTACATGAAAATTCTTTTAGAAAATGAGTATTCAGTTCATGCATGGTAACATCTGACTGAGGAACTAAACAATTTTACTGTTCTGGTGATTCTTCATAACAAAAATGGAAAGCCACGTGCATTTCCAGAGGCATGGATTGTTTATGCTGTATGATAGTGTTTATTAAGCTTACTTATAGTTTTTCTAGAATTTTCTTCCTTGTCATAATACATCCATGTTGGGAAAGGACTGCTGGCATGTGAATTGTGCCAGGAATATCTCAAATGCAATTAAAGACCTCCAACTTGATGATCTATTTATGGACTTGTTTGTTGACAAGACGAATTAATGTTATGATAGTTACATCTGGAGATGAACATTTGAAATAGACAACTCTATAAGCCTGGTGGCTGAAAATTGTGACTTTTTTAGGCAATGAAAGGTGATATACAATAACCTTTTCTGGTAGTCAATTAGGCTTCAACACAGAAATAAAAGATTCCATATACAACTATGTTTGGTAGTGAATGAATACTAGTTTATTTCTTGCAGAGTTGAATACTATTTCATAAAGTATTTTGAAACTTTTTCCTGATAGAATAATTTTCCCTCATATATATCAGTTGAACTTGTTCATACATAGCTCATCTGTGAAAGTTACTGGTTATCCTGATTTTCAATTTTCTAAGCATCTTTTAAACTCCCTTAGAAAAAGAGGATAGTATGTCTTAAATTAATATTCACATGATTTTAAAATAAGACAAATCATTTCAATAATGTCCTCTTTATTTCATCTTAAATTGGATCAAATCAATAGATTTCATGTTGCTTTTATCCTGATAGCAAATTTATGAACTCAGTGATTCATTCAAGTCACATTGAAAGTAGTTGACTGTTTTCATTGTTACTGAGATTTCAAAATTCATTTTGTGAAATAAAAACATAGATAAGCTATAGTCTGTCCTGGTGATGTTGTATTTCTGAAACTATATAAAATACAAAATTTTCTATCAATATATTAATGAGCTAATAAAATTTGTTACATAAATGTATGCATGTATGCATTGGAATATCATTCAGCATTAAAAATGAAGATTCTGCTATTTGTCACATTCAAATGTGATGGATCTGGAGGACATTCTGTAAGTGCAAATAGCTAGAAGCAGGCATGCACAAAGTACCCACGTGTTACTTGTGTGTGGAATTAAACACACATACTCAAACACAACATGAATGCATAGAAACAGGGAGTACATCAGTACTTGGCAGGATGGGAATTTGGAAGAAATAGGGAGGATTGATTCCAACAGTGCAAATGTGCACTTACGCAGAATGAATGGACCTAGAGATCTACTGCACCTCATGGGAACTGTGACTAATAGTATAGTATTGAATAGTAAACATCCAATACCATAGCTTAGGTGCTCTTCTGACACACCACACATGCAAGCACTCACACTCACTATGTAACTGGGAAGGTTGTGGACACTGTTGTGTGCCCTACTGTAGTCATAATGTCATTGTGTACATGCAGATCAAAGCATCAGTTTACACACTGCCAGTGTATATCATAATCTGTATACATATATGTCTCAAATCCATGAGTGTGTACATATGCACATATGTATATCATATGTACTTTATGTACATATGTATTTATGTACATATATCATGTGTACATATATCTTTACTACATGTGAAATCTAAACCAATCACACTCATGGAAATGAAGAGTGAGGTGATGGTTACCAGGATCTGTGGGTGAGAGAATTGGGGAGCTGTTGGTGAAGGGTGGAGAGTTTCAGTTAGACAGAAACAAAAAGATCTTTAAGATCTATTGCACAAAATGACTGAAAGAAATCCCTGATTATGTATAAATAATATGCACCAACTCAGTGTAAGAACAAAATAGAATTACAAAATAAGGTCTATTACAGAACATTCAACTACAGTTAATAATAAAGTAGTGTATATTTCAAAACTGCTGAAAGTAATTTGTGGTGTTCTCATTACAAAACATATGTAGTAGTTATTCAGATTGACTTAACCATTCCATATTTTATACATATATAATACCATTTCTTTGGAATCCATAACAATATGCAATTTAAATTTTACAAATTATAATAGAAATTATGAAATAACAAAGATTAACTCTATAGAATATATTACCTGTGTTGATGAGTTAGATAATTAAACATTTTAGAATGACCAACAAGTTAAAATATAATTCTACAGTGTATGACTGAAATTATGTGAAATAATGAGATTAAGAAGGATTTGAAATGAAGAAATAGGATTTCCTATAAAATTATGGTGGACACCCATATTTAAATTTCTCCACAAATCCTAGAATGCATTTGCTGATCAAAATCCAGAGTAACAAGATATGTATAACTTATAATGACAACATTACTAGAAAATACAAAATAATAAACTTAAAACTATATATAATAAAAGAATAAATATATTTTGAGAGGTCCTGGAACAAAGCTGAGATGTAAGGATCCTTCTCCACGTGAATCTTCAGCCAAAGTTATTACAACACTTACAAAATCCAGGACTTAGTCCAGGAGTAGGCAAGCATTTTTGGTAAGGATCAGATGATGAGTATTTTAAAGTCGCAGTCCATACCCTCTCCACCTCATCTCCTCAATTCTGCCACTCTGAGTTGAAAACAACCAAAGAAAGTACATAATGTATTGACATTGCTGCATTCCAATAAATTATTTACAGCCAGGGGGCAATCTCCTCCACATGGCTGTTATAGACATGGGATTTACATCTTTTATACGGTCAAAGCAGGTACACACTCACCTGGAAAAACAGCCCACAGCACTTGAACGTTTCAGCTTTTGTTGTAATAATACCAATATACTTCACCTGCCTAACCGGGGCCCAGCTAAAAATGAGAATTAAGCCTCTTTAATGTTGCTTAGAATTTTAAGACAGTGCTAGCATAGCCTTAATCTTACTTGGGACACCCCATTCACACCACACCATACCACTTGAATACTACCTGGGGGATGATGGGAAAGGAGCAACCATATTGTTGATGTAAGTTCAAGAACAGAATATTCATTAGACGTGAAAATGTACCTGCAATCCTCTCACAGAACACAAAACATTTAAAAGTCATACTATTTTGTTCAAAGACACATAAACACACACACACACACACACACACACACACACAACACAAATTATTCTTAAAATGAGACCTAGGTTATAGCAAACTTCTTTTCAAATACTTATAACCTACTTACATTATCATTTTTTAATTCAGAAATTTATCTGTTGAACAATCAAAAAAGTTTGTAATGAAATAATTTAATATACATATAAATTCTGAAAATTAGATTTACCCCCAAAGAGCCCCCCCTCCAATTACCCACCTTATCCCTCCCCACCCCTCCTTCCCAATACATCTCTACAAATGCCTTAGGTTTATGATATTACACCTTATCCGGATTTAAAACATGATAATATACCTCCTTTCTCAATGGCCAGGTTCTAGCTCTTGGCCCCACAGATGAGTGAAGATATTCGACCCTTGGTTCTCTGAAGTGCCAAAACACATTGCAAAAATTCAGAAAAATATCTCTAAATATATATTTGTGGTTGTTGTCAAATATTACCAATAATGAAATATTTACCCAAAATATGTATATGTAAATATTTATCTATGAGAATTTGCATTTTAATTAGTTATATTATTTTAATTGCTTATCATTGATTTTAAAGTATTATGTTCATTGAAGTAGCCACTAATACTAATGGATGAGACAATAAAAACTCAAATGTGGACCATTAGAAATGTTGCAAATATAATACAGTCACATTTTATTTTATTATATTATTTATTATTTATAAAAATATCACTTATCATGTATAATACTTTTGTAATACCATTTTATTATATTTGGATTGAGTCACATTATTTTTATCATGATATTAGATAAATGGTGTCAGATACCATTTATTACCTGTGCACTTGTTATTAATAAATCAGAACTTAAGAAACAACATTAATAAATGACAAGGGTGCATGATCATTGCATCTCCAGACCTCTGAGGAAGCTGAAGACCATGTATATGGTAGCATAAAATGGAAACCAAAGTATTGCATTTAAACTATTCAATAAAATATGAAGTTTTTCCTGCTATATTGAGAATACAGTGGAAGTTGCCCACAATGTTTCTATTCCCATAAAGATTAAAAGATCTTTTGGCTAAATTTTAAAAACAAACTGGCTCTATTTATACATTTAAACTATTTTCCCTAGATATTCAAAAATTTTGACAATATTTTGAAAATTATCCACCAATTTTGTTTATGCAAATGTTTTATTTATTAATTTTTAGTCAGATTAGCAAAAATGAAGAAAATAAGCAATAATAGAAGCTGGTGGGGTTGCAGAGAGAGAGGAACACTAGCACACTGTTGGTGAGAACTGCAGACCTGTACAGCCCCTCTGGAAATCAGTGTGGAGTATCCTCAAAAAATTAGGGATGAACCCACCATATGATCCAGCTATTCCTCTCCTGAGTAATTTTCCAGGGGATTTAGAATCAGCACATTACATCCACATAGCAAAATCCATGATCATAGCAGCTCAATTTACAATAGCTAAATAATGGAACCAAACAAGATGAATGGATCCAAAAACTATGAGATTATATATAATCTACTCAGCAATTGGAAACAATAAAAATGTAGCTTTTGAAGGTAAATGGATGGTGATGGAAGAAATCATGTTAAGTGAATTTAGCCTAATTCAGAGTCAAGGGTCAAATGCCTTCACTTATATGTGGAGGCTGGAGCTAAACCCAGGGCTGTGTAAAAGGTAGTGAACCTCATGTATTAGACACAACAAAGGCGTAGTAACACAAAACCTAGGGCATTCATACATATGTATCAGGAAGGAGGGGATGGGGGCTGGGGGGGAGGGAGTAAAGGGAGGGGTCTAAGGGTTAATTCAGATTTAAAAATATATGCATGTTTTATTGTTACTTTGGATACATTTGTTATTGCACAACAACTAAATTTATGAATACAAAAGAAAGGGGAGAAAATGTTACTATATTATGATAGCTACATGCATTGATCTATGATAATTAGTATTTTTTAATCATAAAAGTATACAATACCTTCACATGCTTTATCTTCATAACTTGAATGATATTGGGTCTCTTTTGGATCTTATCAATGGTAATCTTAATGTTAGATATATTGTTCATTTTCTAATTAATATTATCATATGCCATATTTATGTAATTTAAAATGTATGTATAATTTCTATTTTTGCTTACCATTTTATCTACAGGTTGGGTACATGTGGTTTTCTGTATATGTAAAGCAGAAAAGCAGACTCTAAATCAAATCATTTCAAAATTTTACTATGAAATTAGTTAAAGGGATGAAAAGAGTTGCCATATGTAGTTCTCCATTTTTCTAAAAATTTACTTCTCTGGATTGTTCACATATTCTTAAAATTGCAAATATTTTCTTTAAAAACTTATTAATAAATCCCAGATTTCAATTGTTTCAGAAGTATATTGAAATGTATAATATCTAAATCACATGGTAATTCTTTGCCTAATTTTTGGAGGAATACTCATACTATTTTCCCTAGCAGCTGCACTATCTTCCAAAGGCTCCAAAAGACATTTTACACCAATATTCATAATAATATTAGTAATGATATTGGAAAAGAAGAATCAAACCAAATGTCCATGGACATATGAATAGATCAATAAAATGCATTATGTACATACACAGGAACATTATTCAACCTTCAAAAGGAATAAATTCTTGATGCAGCATGAATTGTGAAGAATTCAATAAGTGAAATATGCCGGACACAAAAGGAAAATTGTGTTTGATTCTACATATGAAATTTACCTAGAACATAAAAATGTATGGAGACAAAACAAAATAGTTTTTCCTAGGATCTGAGCATAGAGGGAGGAAGTGGAGCTTGTGTTCACTGCGTGTAGAATGCATTTGTGGTACTGAGGATGCTCTAAGGCTGGAGGAAGAGTACAACTTCCAACAGCCCTGTGAATTAAACAGCATCTTGTGCATCTGGGGGTTTCACATGGATCCCCATGTTACGGAAAAGAGACATGCTGATAAAGACCGAGTATTAGAAGACATTCAGTGAGAGCGGCAGGCAGCGCCTGTGCTGGTGAAGGAGATTTGTCTGTCTCTGTCCTTCACTCATTATAATAAAATGTATGACCATAGATAGTTTACTAAAACATATGGTACACATGCAAGTATAAGAAGAAAATACTTGGAGAACGTGTGTGTCTGCGTGTGTGTGCACGCGCATGTGCGTGCGTGTGTATTTACACATGGATATAGAGACAGAGAACAGATAGATATGTAGTTTATAGATCTACCTGGAGGACACATGTTTTAGTTAGCTTTCTCACTGCTTTAATTAAAAGGCCTGACAAGAACAATTAGAGGAGGCAAAGTTTGTTTTAGGGCTCACAGCTCCAGAGGTGTCGGTCCATAGACAGCTGGCTCCATTCCTCAGGACTAGGGGTGAGGCTGAACGTCATGGCAGAAGAGCACTGGTGGAGGAAATTGGCTCAGGACACTGTGTTAAGGAAGCAGGGAGAGAAAGCAAGCTCGGCTCACCATATGTATACCCTAAAGTCACCCTCTACTGACCCACCTCCTCCAGCCACAGCCAGCCTGTAGTTACCACCAAGTTAATCCCTAGCAAGGGATCAATGCAATAATTACAGGTGAAGGCTTTCCTAATCCAATCATTTCACCTCTAAGTCTTCTTACACTGACTCACATATGAGCATTTCGGTGACACCTCACATCGAAACCATAGCAATATATTTTTTCTTTCCATGAAATGATGAGACAGTAGAAACAAGAATATTTTTTAAAATATTGATGTAACTTAGAATACGAGACATTCACTGTTTCCAATTTCACATGTGCTTGTTTCAGAAACAAAATGCTCATATTTTGAAAAGAGGAAGAGAAAAAAAAAACCCACGATAGCGACTTTGGAGAAGGATAAACCATGACTTTGACTTCGTGAGTTAGGGAAGTGGCACCAACACACTGCTTTGGCATTCCAGGTAAAAGTCATTGGCGACAATCTACTTTACTACTAAGCAAGACAGTAGAAAAACAGGAGTACATTACATTATTTCAACATTTTTACTACAATTCTTTTTGAAAAATTGCTTCCACACTTATATGAAAGTAGCTCCTAAAGTGGTTAAACTATTTTATGTTCCCTATTTTCCTATAGGGAGGAATATGTGCCAACCTGCATTCCAACAAAAGCCCTTTCTTCCCAAGTATAAGTGTGGTTCAAAGCAAAGACGAAGTTTCTAAAGTGCTGGCTTCTCATACTCAACCAGAAATCTCACCATGCATGGGTGGGCCCAGATATCCAAGGAACTCCACCTCCAATCAGGAGTAGGAGAAGAAAAGCACCCACTCAGTTGCCTCATGGTAGCTTCAACTTAATGCTCTCCATTAAAGTGCATGATGTATCACCATGCCCTGTCACTGGAGTGATAAGCAATTGCATGGATGATGGGCGGGTAGAAACCACCGCAGTGTAATGCTGTGATGTTGATTACTTAAGGGAATACATTACTAAGGAAATACTGTGCTGATTACCTGCTTCTGTAATATATCATTAGTCTGATGTCACTGCTAAGATGTGTAAGTGCAATTTATAAGCCACAAAGTGAAAGGTGACAGCGAGACTTGCCATCCAAGTAACTACTTCAAGTATTCCTTTCTGAAAACTATCGTGAGAGCATAGAAGATTTGGTGACTTCAGATTATTTTAAGGTGAAGGTGATATATTGAAGTCATAGGACAGCTAAAATGGAAAGATTTGTCGGATTCACTATTGATTTCCATTTTCAGGTCCAAAGCAATTGCCCCACTTGAAATGTCTGGCTTAACCAAGGGTCTCACTAACAAGGGATAATTTAAAACATGTGCCAAACCCCCAAGTTTTAAAAGCATTTGACATGTTTTAGCTTCTATTTTTGTGTGTGTTACTTAGTAAGATCATTGAGAATTCTAAGGCTTTCTAGATAATTAATCAGTGGGATATTGAAATCTACTCATCTCATGTACCTCTCAGTAGCATGGGGGAGGGTTAAGACATGGATCAACAGTCAAGGTTCTAATCTCTCTTTTGTTGATTAAAAAACTGTGATTTTAATAAACATGGATTTCTTCATATTAGTTTTCTCATATTTAAAATGGTCTGATTTGAATAAGGTAATAATCTTCATGATAATAGTTAAATTTGATTCAAAGGTATTTTTAAACCAAAGATGCAGTTTTTCCAACATATTCTTTAAAAAAAACAGAATAATAACTCTAAGTAATTGATGCTTGACAGAAAATAATTTGCTATTGATGTGGAAATATAAATCACTTTGTTTTCTTATTTTTTGAATATTTAAGCAGACCATTAAGTAACCCATTTCAAAATATGATTAGTGTGTCATAGGATTAAGAGATCACACAAAGAGTCCTTATACACACATGCTCCATTAATATAATCCCAGTTTATTTGCTTCCATTAATATAAACTCCATCACCTCTCCTAGGAGAAACTAGACAGGTCCACACAGAGAGGATTAAGAATTCTCCTTGCACAAAGCCTCAGATATGTTACCTTTCTGAATATTTTCACAAATGAAGCAGCTAAACTGTGGTGTTTATTCCAATAATGCCCATATTTTGCTTTCTTGTATATAAAATTCCATTAGGGTATAATACTAACAAAATGTTTTTCCTATTGTAAGATGGAGTGCTGTTTATCGATGTATGAAGTAGTAGTATCACTGTTACTGGGCAGACCCTGCTGCCAAAATATTGTCTCAATATAGTTTAAGATTTCAGAGTTCAGTATGGGTATGAAAGTTTTGGATAAATTCTCATCTTTGTCAGGTTGCTGACTTTGTGTCTTAAAAAAATCATTTAGGATTCTTAAATAACAAAAATAATTTGCCTCCAGAGATAAAAGGTGAGCCTGAATAACAAACTCCTCCTGTTGCAGTTGCCCCTAGAGAAGGTATTTTATCTTTTGATAAAACAACTTTGTGTCTCTTGAAAGTGTGGCTGTGTTGCATTTCAGAATATTCTTTATGGTTTAGAAATGACTCAATATGCTGTTATTTAGCAGAGAAATGGCCATTGGTTGGGTAATTCCTGCACCCAGGTCCTCTGGTGGGAAGGCTCAGCCATTTGAAGACACCTAGCTAAACCAGATGCAATGGGACGTGATTGACATGAAAACGACAACAGATCCAAATGCAATCTGAAATTAACTTCTTTAAACTTCTTTATCAACCTTTTTAATCTTATTCAACCAAAAGCTGTTAATCCCTGTACACATAGAGGTTTGGTTCCAGGAACCCTAGAATAGACTGTAGTTTCCTGGATGTTTATTATCTCTTTACCAATGTTGACTTGAACTGCAGCACTCGAGGTTCAAATTCAGAGTAACAATCAGTTTGACTTTATCTTACGAAAGTAGAGAACAAATTCCATAAACTCTCAATTTACTCTTACCCCTCATTTTTCTCATGAACTCATGATCCATGATCATAAATTAGTATATACTAACAAAACCATCTAAAACCTGTTATCTTCCAAATAATTTAAATAAAAATAGACTTTAACAAAGACCCAGAATTAAATGTAATTTTTTAATTAAAATGTTTTAGAAATGATATTTTAAAAATAATAAACTATCTCCCATCATTAGAATCATTTCTGGAATTCCTAATTCCAATGTTCTTCCTATTAAATTGAGAGATTAAAACTCTCTTATTTTGCTTTCCTTGATTTCAAGTTCTATTGTACTTCATCTGAAACTATTATTGTCCAGTGGAGGCAGAGACCCAGGACGGAAGGTTTGAAGCACTAGCGGTTGCAAGGAGACACAAGGTGCTGTTGGGACCGCAGACACGCTTTATTCAGAGGTGGCAGCAGCCCTAGCCAGCACCTCCAACGAGTGCCAGCCATTTCCACAGGGATTTTCTACATGCAGACCAGACAAAGAAGGCGCAGGGCCACTGGGTTACATGCAAACGTGCATGCTCACAGGAGATGTTCCTAATCTTGAACCCATACACTGAAGGGTGTTTGTGAACTTGGCTGTGTGATGAAAACATAGCCCACTAGAAGCCTCCATGAAAAACAGAGCCCAACTATAGCCATCGTGGAGCTGCCCTACAATTTCCAAGCATATATATTTTTTAAAAAGAACGAGAAACAGATGAAAACTTGAAAACATCAGAACTCAAATAATTGCCAGAAACCTAGAGAAAATGAGCACATGCTATGTGGATGCAGCTGACTTGAGAGTCACAGTAGTTCTCCCACAAGTTGACAAACTGTGCTGTCCCCTATCCTGTTCCTACCAGGTCTGCTTACAAATGAGGAGCTTTCTTTCCTATGGCTGCAGTTGCTGAGCTTGGAGGCACCCAGATCTCACAAGCTTTTAACTTCAGTATTCATTCAGGCATTGTAATTATCCCCTCTTGCTCTAAATATGTATTTGACATATTATTAAAGAACATGTAAGTGTGCTGTGGAAAACAAGAGAAACAAATAAGCACAGATGAAATGAAACAGAGAGGCAAGAATGCAATTTCATCCTAGATGAAGCACAGAGAGCCCAGTGAGTTGAGCCTAAACAGCTATAATAAAGCCCATGATTTGGACTGGGAATGTCATTCAGCAAGAGAGCATTTGCATGTCCCAAAGTGAGGCCCTGGATTCAATCACCCCTCCCACACAAATAATAATAGTAATAATAATAATAATAATAATAATAATTAAGAGCATGTAAGAAACTGAAATTCATGAGGCACAAGAGTCACCAGGTGTCTATGTGTTGTAAAGAGATTGAACATTGACACCTGTTCTGAAGGTTCTTAAATAGCCTGTTCCTGAGACCTTCAGAAATCCATGAAGCTCAGCACGTTATGGATCTAGGGCCAAGAGTACTCTCTGGGGCAGATAGAAAGGATTTTGCTCCAAGTGTCTTTTGTCTTTGAGACTGATCCTCACAAACACACTAAGACAGGAAGGCTAATAGGGAACAGGCGCAATAGAGAGAAACAAGTGAGGATTCAGTGAGATTCAGGGAATGTGGCCCTTCCTCTAGATTAAACTGAACTGCCTTACCCCTTCATCCATGCTTCTCGATACCTGTCCTAGATTGATGCATTAAGTCTGTGGCTCCAGTTCTATGATCCAGACTCTTCTGTGCCACCTGGAACAGCACATACTCCAAATCCACCATTGTATGGAAATAATTTCCCAACATGACTGCAGCCTACAAAATAAGGTATGATTAATGTCAAAAGAGAAAGCAAAGAAAAAATCAAAATAATACTGCCCCACATAGATACACTGCTAGATATGTTTTTATAATGTAATATATATTACTTTTATCCTCTCTATATAACATCAGTTGAGGATACTAGCAAAGCATGAAAAACATACAGAATTGGAAATTTGATTAGGAATCCTGATCATGAAGCTTTTAAAACTATTAAATCTCAGAAACAAAAACTAGCCTTCTCACATAATATGTTAAAAGGCACAATAATGAGTTATTAAATTAGTGGAAACTCCAGATAGGGTCAATTATCTTTTCTGAAAATACAATAGATGTAAAATATTAATAGTGAAACCATTTTTACAGTATGGCAAAAAATGACAATGTAATATAATCTGCAAGCTCAGAGGAAGCCTATCAGTGAAAATGTTTGAAACAGGAATCTAGGAAATTTCAGAAAATTATACGGCATAACTGAGGACATACAAGAAGATAAGACTTTTCAAAACCAGGAGTAAATAGCCATATTAAGAGACCACAAAACTCAAACACAATACATTATCACAAATAAAACAAAATATGAAATCCAGTACCTCACATTAACATCAAAATAAAAATGAAAAGCAAAACTATTACCAGGCAGAATTCAACTACATAGCAACAGAATTGTGAATTAGGACCAAATGAGGTTTACCCTAATGATGGATTGTTATTTCAATTTAATTAACCATTTTTACAACTTTAAAAAAGAAAATATAAGATTGTCTCCATAGAGCTTTAAAAAATGCAGCACCCATTTCAGATTAAAACACAAAATAAGAAATATGTCTCAGCTAGGAAAATGCCTTCAATCTCACAGTAAGTATTTGCAAAACAGAAAGAAAGAAAGAAATCCCACACTGCCCCCATTCTGCCTAAAGTTGAATTATCCAGCCCTTCATTCCCAACACGTGGGACCAGGGAACAGTGTCTAGATTCACCACACCTATTGAATGCTGCCTGGCAGATGCTAGCCAGGGATCCAGATCAGAAAGGAAGAAGTATACACTTTCCTTCATCGGAAGTTAGCATGTAGTCATGGTAGAAAATCTGTTGGAATTTCCAAAAGCACTACGGGAAATACGTGGGATTAGCAATTTGGAAGATTTGTGATCATAAAAAACAGCCCCAGTATTCCTGTACCCTCACAACTCAGGCACGGAAAAAGAAAGTAAAATATATCATATAAGACACCAAATACCTAAATCTGCAAAAGATTTCAAGGACCTTCACTGAGAATTGTAAGTGGACAGCACAAAGTCTAGCATGGTGGTGCATGCCTGTAATCCCAGTGGTTTGGGAGGCTGAGGCTGGAGAGTTACAAGTTCAAAGCCAGCCTCAGCAAATTAGCAAGACCCTATCTCAAAATTTAAAAAAACAAAATAAAATAAAGGTCTGAGGATGTATCTCAGTGGGTAAGCACCCCTGGGTTCTTCCCTGGTAACAAAGGTGGGAGGTGGGGAGTGTACAGCACACGCAAGCACAACTGACCTTGTCCTAAGAGGCTGGAAGGGTTCCCTGGGGAGAGCATCACTTCTTAAATGGTGCTGAGGCATCAGAATACCTCTGCAAGAAAAGATGAAATTTGATCCACAATTTGCATCCCAAATAATCAATTTAAATGGATTATAGACCATGTAAAACCTAAAAATACAAAATTTATTACATAAAACAGGGGAAAATCTTTGCAACTTGTCTTAGAAAGATTACATTTCTAAAAGAAAAATACATGTACTCTGCCTCTTTTATTTAGTTCCAGAATATTTTCATTATTTATGTAAAAGGAACAACCCTGTCTGTGTAGCATTTGCTCCGTATTCATGCCTCCTCTAGAAATCTGCAGTCACTCTGAATTTCTCTGACATGGGATACTTTAGGTAAATGACATCATAAAACGTAGAGCCTTTGTGTCTGGCTTCCTTCACCTGGCATATGAGATGCAGGTTTTGTTAGGCATCATTAATTTGTTTACTTAGTCTATTGCATGCGCAGAACACAATTGGGTTAGCCACTCATCCACTGGTGGGATCCACTATTTCCAGCTTTTCGTTATGGTAAAGAAAGAGTGCTTCTGGACAGCCCTGCACATTTTTTGAGCACCAGGTTGCAAGTGCCTTGGTTATATGCATGGAGGGGCATTACAGGGTCACTTGGAAATGCTTTTTTTAACATAGACCTTGCACTGGGAACTATTTAGCATTATAGAAAAATCAACAGAAGGCACAGAGATCCCTCATATCCCCAATGTCCTTTCACATCCACAGCTTCCCCCATAATTAGCAATTATGCATAACTAGCAATTACCCCACCACAGTGGTACATTTGCTACCATACTCTGATATATCATTATCACCAAAAGTCCATAGTTAACATCTGACATCCCTCTTGTGGTTCGACATTCTATGCTTTTAAGAAAATTTCATTGTCATGCATCCTTAATTATAATATTACACGAGTAGTTTCACTGCTTTCAAAATCCTCTGCCCTCTGACTATTCATCCCTCTGTACCCTCAACCCTTAGCAACTGTTGCTCTTTTGCCTGTCTCCACAGAACTGCCTGTTCCAGGATGTCTGAACTTTGCAAGCACACATTGTGTAGTCTTTTCTTAATGGCTTATTTCTCTTAGTCACACGTGTATGCTTGTGCATGTATTCTGATGACTTGGTAACTCATTTCGTTTTGGTGCTGAGCCAGAGTTCATTGCTTGGATGTACCATAGTTCATCTGATCTTCTAAAAGGTCTTCATTGCTTCTGAGTCTCTTCAGTTTGAAGGCTCTTGACACAGACATCCTTGTGCAGGTTTTTTTGTGGACATAAATTTTTGATATTGGGGGAATAAAAGGAGCATGATTGCTGGATAAAAGATGAATTTAACATTTAGTAATTTTATAAGAAATCTTCAAGCTGATTTTATACCATTTGGCATTCCCCTTAGCAATGAATGAGTGTTCCTGACATTCCACATTTTCTCTAGTACTTGGTATTTTCAGTGTTTTGGATATTGCCTTTAGTAATACGCACGTGGTAGAATCTCGTTGTTGCTATGTTATTTTAATTGTTTTTCAAAGAGCCACCAAACTCTTTCTACTGTGGATGCACCAGTTTGCATTCCCAAGAGCAATGCCCACGGTTTGCATTTCTCCACCATCTCACTAACGCTTCCTATTTCCGTCATTTTTATTAAATCATCCTAGGGACATCAAGTCACACCTAATCATGTGGGTTTGTGTGTGTGTGTGTGTGTGTGTGTGTGTGTGTGTGTGTTTCCTTGTTGTCAAAGTATGTTGACAATCTCTTCATGTACGTGTTGGTTATTTGTGTACCCTTCGGAATGTCTCTTTACACGCTCCTGCTTTATATATTGAGTTTTAGGTCTATTTTATTGTTTTAGATTTGTAAGGGCTTAATGTGTTCTGAATGCCTGACCCTTCTCAGATAGACGACTTAACCGATATTTTCCCCTTTTCGCTGATTGATGATTTCCTTTGATGCACAATGCTCATAATTTTGATGAGGTCCAATTTATCTGCTGTTTCTTTTGTTGGTAATTATGTTGGTGGTTGTCATATCAAAGACTCCTTTGTCAAGTGCAAGGTCATGAAAATGTAATCCTAAACCTACACAATGGGGGTGGAGTACAGAGAGTCACATGACATGCCTGGCCACGTACCATAGACCCTTGACTACTTCCGTCTTGAGATAAGGCTACCTGCTCCTTGGAGTGAGGACAGGCATGAGGAAGGGAGCTTTTCCTCATAAAACCTGTCAGGTAAAGCCTTCATGAGTATCTTTCATCAAGCCTGAAAAAACTAGAATTTGGGCAGGAGCCAGACTCCTCATATTCAAGCAGACCATTTATCAAGAACAAAAAAAAAAAGATATTTTAATGCAAATAGGCACAAGAAGATGGGCAGCCACATTAGCCATTGAGGAAATGAAAGCCACAGTGAGATTCCACTGCACTCCTGACAGAGTGGCAAACTTAGATCAACCATGCCAATTGTGTCCAGGACATGGCAAAAGTAGCAGTTTCAATCTCTACTGTGCAAATATAGCATTAACGTCATGATTGCATTGGAGGTGGGCAGCTTACCAAAAAAGATAAACAGTCACTTCTGACACAATCTTTCTAAAGCTGGATATTTGCTCACAGAAAAAGAAATCATATGTTCTTAGAAAGCATTATACATGAAAGATCATAGCAGCTTTATTAATAATGGAAACATCTAGAAATAATTTGTTAAGTATCAATTAATAAGTTGTGATATATATATAAAGAGGATACTACTTGTGGGAAAGAAATTATTGAGACACATGGTATAAATCATTATGAGGGATAAAAAGAAAAGAGAACAAACACAATGCATACTCTGTGATTTCAGTTTCCAGTGCTTCCAGGAAGCTGGAAAAGGAAAGCGCATCTATAGTGAAGGAAGGCAGAGTAATGGCTGTCTGGGGAGGGAACTTGGGGAGGGTGAAAAGAAAGATTATGAAAGACCACGTGGGGATTTTGTGAGAAAAATGCATGTTCAAGCTCTTGTTTGTTGCTGGCGTACACAAGTCAGCCCGTGTGCACTCCCAGACCTCTTCTAACGATGCCTCTGAGAAGCTGCTAAGATCACCACTGAGCTAGACCTCTTCTCTACCCTCTTCTAGGTGAGGTGAAAAGCCCCATGTTCATTGCTTCTAGTTTTGCTGACAGATTTTCCCTCTGTCACTTCTTTCAGAACCACAGTGGGGTGAAGTTATAATTTTCTAACTGTTCATTTTAATGTGTTCCACTTTCACATCCAAACCATAAAAGGAAGAAATTCTTCCAGAGTCCCCTTGTCATCATGATCTCCTCCCAGTGCTGTTGATATGGACCAAGGGTTAGGGCTCAATATAGTAAACACTGATACCATAACAATTGAACCACTTGCTCACGCCTCTGACTTATCTTGTGTCAGATGACTTAAAACGAATGTTCACGTCACACCCATGATGGGCACCTCAGGTGGAAGAGAAGTTTGGAAGCCTATGACCAAGCACTCCATCATCTCTAACAGGGAACAAAATACAACCCAAAGCATTTATCAATAAAGGAATAAATATTTGCAGATGTTTGTATTCATTTGCAGATACTTGCATGTGCATGTATGCACACAGGGAAAAAGTTCAGCACAACCTACCTTCAGGGCTGGGCCAGTCCATCCAGTGTTCCTACAATGGTGTGCGCATCTGGTTCCCTTCAGAGATGCTGTAATCTTTTTTTTTTCTACATTTATTAGAAGTATATTGCGATACAGGATACAGATGAGGGGGAAACATTGTCAAAACTGTAGCAATCAATGTGTATAAACTTTGATAACCAGGGGTAATGCTAACGCATAGATAAGCTACTATTGGTTTCATCTATTGCAGTTCCCCCCAGAAGAACTCATGTGTTAATTGGGTATCTAGTGTAGGAATAACATCGGCTTCTGGAATGATTCCCCCATCTTCCCCATCACCAGACTCCTATGAGTTCTTTTTTTTTTAATTTTAATTTTTTTATTTTTGAGCAACCTTGCAAGATTTTAACAAAACAATATAAAATGTGTATAAGATGTGTATATATTCTGGGCATTGCAACTGTCCCCAGGAGTGCCCCCCCCCCATTACCCTCCCTTAACCCTCCCTTCCCCTTCCCACTATAACTCTAAAAAAAGTATTAGATTGTAAAGCATTACATGAGATGCCGTAATCTTGATGGGTAGAGGATGCCTACATGCACAACCCTCAGCAAAAGCTGGTCAGAGTCTCCATTTGGCTTACCAGGGCAAAGACATTATATACCATGCATTGTGCTGCTAAAAACAAAACCAAAGAAATCATGAAAACCCAAAAGCTGTGCTGCATGTGACTTGCCAGTGGGGGAGAGAGAGAGCTAGGAAGCCTGTGAGGATGTCTTCAGGCTCCGGTTGATGCATCTTTTCCCCTACTGAGCCAGCTGTGTATCCTTGCTGTGTTGCTGTAATAAATCTAGCTGCAGATGGTTTGGGGGTCCCAACCTGGAAATTCAGCATTGGGAAATCATGTAGGAAAAGTTGTCAACACCACCACATGAAGCCACTCTCTGATGCATGCCCTTCCTTCCTTCCATCAGTGTTTCTCAGACGATGGTGTCATTCAGGTACAGAGGCTTCCAGGGAGGTCAGGGACATTTCTAGGCCTTTTTTATTGTGGGCTCCAAATAACACTCTATCAGTAAAGGAATCCCAGCATCATGTCTAAATACGGTGCTTAAAATGTGTAGCTATAACCTGCTCCAGGTTTCGAGAATCTCCCGAACAGCTCCCAGCACCTGTCATTCTCCAACATCCGCCTAGACGCCTCTGGGGACTTCCTGTCTGCACCAATCTGGCTATACCTCCCTACGCAGAATAATGTCTTCCCCTTTTTCTCCAGCTTTCAAATCTTGCATGGAGTCCTTGTGTAAGAATATTGTAACCTGAAACACATAGCGATGGGAATTCTCTGCAATGTAGAGAATAACTTGGAAGGGCAGCAGTAGGGATGAAGCAACGTTGGCAAAAGATAACACACCGTATGAAAACTAAAGCCATAATCAGATATTCGGTTGTTCATGGTTTTATATAGACTTTGGGTTTTTCTTACTTATAGGCAAGTTAATTATGAATATGTAAGAGTTTAAATATCAAGTGAATTATAATGTGCAAATCAAATATTTATTACCAGTGGGAAAATATAATAGCTACATTCTTAACTTTCCAAAGTAAAAAATCAACGATAATATCAGCTTTAATTAAGAAAATATGTAGATATTCATCTTTGCTAGTGTCTGTATGCAATATGTTGATTTTTACCATGTTAGAAAAAGAGAAGATGTTACTGAATTAGGTAGCTTGAAGCAGGTGTTAAAACAGAATTGTTTGAGATTGAGGTCCAAGAATGTGAATATAAACGAAAAAGAAATATTTCTACTGAAGCTTAAAAGGGAAGAAGATTTGTTTGCCTGGGGAGACAGAAAGTGTAAGGCTTCTGTAATTGTTCTGTTATTTAGTGCACAATACTGCTTTCAATGGTATTCCGAAGAGAAATTCTTTTTGATAGAACTTGAAAGCAGCAGGTTGAGAGTTTTCCATTTTCCTCTTAATCATGTGAACGGAAGAGCAATCCTGACATCAGCCAGTTAGCTTTGCTGTGCAGTGAGATTAGCACCACCTTCTGAGAACACCCCTTGCCGATTACAAGGAGGAAGAATTCTGCAGAAAAGACTACAAGTGACAGAGCAGTGAAGAGTTGAAGAGTCAAACCCAAATCTGCTCCTAATGAAAATGTAAAGAAGAAAAGGAAGTCATCAAAATTTCTTCAGCTAAAACACTTGTGGGCTGTGTGGCTTTTTTTTCAGATTTGCAAATATATGCATGAAATCTAGCAAATTTTATGTCATGAATCAGCTGCTATACAGTTTTATGTGAGGAAAGATGTTGGAGTGTTCTGCTCTAGATATGTTGGAGGAGATAAATGTGTTATTTTTCTGCAAATCAAATTATTCCTTCTCTACCTTTTGAGGATATTTATGGATTAAAATCAATTAAAAATAGCAGTAGTTTTGCAAACAGGGAAATTCACATGAATAAAACTATTCCATAGGATAATTTTTAATATTTAATATTATACTGAAGAAAGATAAAAGGACACAGTGGTTTCAAATGATGTTTCTTCTTTTCAAAAATATAATAATAATTCTTGAAGTACCCCTATAGTTATCAGTTATTTATACTCTCTATTGGTATTAATCTATCAGTAGACATGTTTTCTTAGCCCCCCAAAGTTTTGTATGTGTTACCAGTGTACCTTATATGCTTTCTTCTTCATATAATCGTGATTTATGTCAGAAAGCTCCATTAGATCATTTCTTCTTAGTGTAATTTTGTTCTTTCCATTGATATCATGCCTCATATTATGAACAAAGAAAATGATGAGCAAAGAGAGAATTCCAAGTGAAGTTATCTAGTTATCAAAACACACAATTTGCACCATGTCACATGAGTCAAGCTAAAGCTTTACTGTAAATTTAAGCTTTTTGAATTTGAAATAAATAATCATATTTAATAAATTTTAGTTGAAACATACTTCCTTCGAAGTATATAATTATAGTTCAGTAAGAAATCAAGTAACTTGAATTCTGGATTTGATTTGATAGGCATTCATTTTCTTGCTGCCTAAGAAGTAATTTGGCTTGAAGCCATTTGTCAATAAAGGCCCTGCTGGGAGAGGGTAGGAATCTGTGCCTTCCCTGGAGGGCCTGCTTCCTGTCCTGCATTTCCTGTTCCCTGACAATCTGATGGGAAATTTTTCTTCCCCCTGCTCAAAGTATCAGTATTTTTGCATCAGCTCTGATGTATCTAAATTGACCTGGGCCTTGGTGAGGTTTTTCCCATCAATACACAAGAGGGGAAACGTGGTCATCATTTCTAAATCTCATTTCAAGGCATCAAGCCTGGAGGTACAAAACTAAGGGGTCCAGACAGAACCAAACTGTGAAAGAGGAAGCCAATAAAGGATTTGAGAGGAGTGCTGGAGAAGGCAACGGAAGCACCCAGAACAAACCTCAGCAGGTTCCACAGGAGTGGAGTCCTTGGCAGTTAGGATATAACCCCAAGGTTTTCAGCACGGTGACATGGATTAGTCATCATGGTGAAGAGGCTAGAGACTGGAGCCTAGAGAGCACTCAGACCTGCTGCTGTTTACCACAATGTCCCCACCTCTTGGTCACTTACTGCTTTGCTGAATGTCCTGTGCTCTCAGATATCATGCTAGGCAATTCATAGTATGAGCAAATTTTAGATAGCCTAAAAAAATCATAAAAACTAGATAAGAATGATCATTTTCCTTCCATAAGCTTACATAATTAAATTGACAAAAATCTTAAATATATTTATGCATGTTGTTTTTAAATATGTATATGATATAGTGACTAAATTGAGTTGTATAATTTATATATTATCATATAAATGTCTTTTGTAAATTAATACATAGATGATTTAATATTTCCCCAACTTTCTGAACAAAACAATGAAAAAGTCATGTAATGTACAGTGTTAAAAAAAATTGACTCTAGTGATGCCGTATTTCTTTTAATTCCAAAGACATGGAAGCAGTGTTTTAAGAGACATGAAGAACTTTTACATGCTGTAGCTAAGACGCTTCTTATGCACTACACACACAGTTCAGATTCAACAACTATGTCATTCACACTTCATGAAAATTATCTGGATTCCAATACTTACCATTTTGCAGAAGAAATGACCTTGCTATTTTAGGCTGCCTGAATAAAAACAGAGGTGGAGCACAGGAAAAGGAGGAAGGAGCTAAAATAAAGAAGTGAGGGAGGAAGGGAAGAAACAAAGAGGCTGGAGGTGTGAAAGTTAGTGAAATACACATGCTGAAAACTTCACACCTACGTGTAACAATCTCAAAGTGATCTGGAAAAATAGTGTGCTTCCATTACTCTTATAGGAGGATAACAACGTGAAAGAAGAGATTTATATCAAGCAAAACAGAAAGTGGAAAAGCTGGAATTTCAGTATGGTCAGGTGTTTCCAGACACCTGCCTTTGCTGCCAGGGCTTGAGGGGCTCCCACCCTTCTGAGCCACCCACTGTCCCAACCCTGAGAAACAGCTTTGATGCTATTCTTACACTTCTGTCATGAAAAAATGTAATCATTATGTAATCATGTGTTTCCTTTTGTTTCTCTATGTTTTGAAGAAAACAAATCAGAAAAAGAAAAGAAAAAAGAAACATAAGCTCTTAGTATTAAGAAGGCATTAGTGATTTAAAAGTGATATCAAACTTAAAGATAATCTAATATTAGCAAAAGAAAGACAAATAAATTGAAAGAGAAAATGAGAAACAGTGCTGAGTTTGGGAGAAAAGCAGTCATGGGGATCTGTCAAAGAGAATGGCTCATATCATAAATATGGAGAGAATTGGTGACCGGTGCCAAATATACAACTAGCACAGGTACCATGAATCATCTCCTTAAAAATCTCCATGGGGATTTATATTATGAATTAAAACACTTCTCCCTCCAACACCAGCTCCCTCCTGTTCTTTTGTCCACAGTGAGCCACAACTGCCAAGTGCTATCCTCCAACTCAGGATGACCACTCTTTCCTGGGCCTGTCTCTTCTGCAGGTTGCAATGCAGTAGTTCAAACTAGGTGACACTGATGAACTACCTAATTCCCCAGCAGTCAAGCACTGGTCCAACATCATCACAAACACAAATGTGTCTAAGTTCTAAAAGTAATGTCAGTGCATGGTTACTGATATTTAATTAAATTTTATTTAAGTGCTAAAAACAACTACCATTTCACTGCGGGTTGGAAAACCAATTTATAGGTGCAGATGATTTCTTCAGAGGGTTGATGGAAGGAGCATAAGCAGACTGACTAGGCTGAGAAGGAATGAGATTCCCTTCCCTAGTGCCTATAGGAGTAGTGTGGAAATCTTTTCTTTTTTGCTTGGTATGTATTACAAAGCATTCTTTAATGAATCATTTTATATGTAATTTTGTTTTTCACCTTTCTTTTGTGTGTTTGTGTATGATTTCACTAATTTCTGCAAGTCTCTTAGATACTTTTTTCCCTAGAAATATTTTATTCTTTAATTTTATTTCTGTTTTCAAATCAAAGACTCACTTTATTTTTTGTTTTCTGTTGTCAATACAAAGCTATATATTCTTTCTAAAAGATAATTTAGTATCCTTCCACAAGTTTAGACACATAAGGAGCCATGACTTAGCTCAGCTGGACCCTACCCTAAGTGCCCCAAGTTATTTTGGCCCACACCAGCCCCAAGAGCCCTGAGATAGCTCCACCAGTGTCAGCTCCATGAGTCACAACCAGACTTGGCCTGTGCCAACCCCAGGACTTGCAAGTAGACTCACCCAGACCCCACTAAGATGTGTGAACTAGCCCAGCATGCCCCACCCCAGGAGCCATGAGTTGGCTAGGCCAGTCTTGTCACAGGAGCTATGACATAGCTCAGCATACTCCACAACTTAGCTCAGTCTGTGACAGCCCCAGGAGTCTGAGGTAGCTCCACCACACCTTCCCCCCGAGAGCTGGGCCCTAACTCAGGCCATGCCAGCCCCAGGAGCTACTAGCATAATTGATCAGGCCAGACCAAAGACCTGCCATTTCATAGGCAGCTGCTCTGGAACCACAGATCAGGGGCAAATGCAGCAAAGCTCTAAGTGGGGCACAAGTCTGAGCATGCAGTCTCAGGGACTAAATCCAGAAAGGCAAAAAGGCTGTATTCACAAGCAGCAATGGCCATGAAGACTTGCATCACCTCCACATGACAAGAATCCTGGAAGGATTCCTGGGATTCTGACTTCAACGAAGAACAACAAAACTCAGGCGCTGCAGCAACCTCACCCAAGAAGTGCCTCCAACTGGGAGTGAGATTGTGAAGACGAAAATCTCGTTGATAGTGATCATCGACCCTGCTGTATATTTTGACCACCTCTGTGGACATAATCATTCCAACATTATGTAAACATAAATATTTGCATTTTTTCTTTTTTTTCTCCTCATTTTTTTAATTGTAGATATTTTTTGCTTCCTGGAAGCATTTTGTAACCCTACCATTCCACTCATAAACAGTAATTACCATTTTAATAGTTAGAGAAGAAAAAAAATAGTAGTTCAACATTGCTTATTGTATGCATTTGATATTCATTTTGTTTGTTTTCTCTTATCTTGGTAGGCATTGGAAAGTCTAAAGATCAAAAATGGTTCATAGGTTGGGGGGCCTGCTGTTGAACACAACTTTCCTGATAGTATCTCAACACAAGTAAGGGAGAGGACAGAAATTCCCCAAGCCAATAATAAGGTCTCAAAGTGGAGTAACCAAAGAAATCTCAGGCCACATTCCCTGGAACAACCCATTCACCTAATCCACCAAAAAAACCTCAGAACAGACAACACAATAGAAAGGCACACACACAAAATAAGGAGGAAAAGAATTCACTTCAATTCAAGGAGCAAGAATAATACCTTCAAAAATGAGGAATCAGGCTAGCAAATCTTCATCTTTTTTTTTTTTAAGAGAGAATGACAGTGAGAGAGAGAATCAATTTTTATTGAGTTTTTCACATGGCCTTCATTGCTCTGACACTTAGTTGTGTATGTGGGTGCTGGGGTTTGAACCTGTGTACTTGTGCATGCTGGACAAGTGCCGTAACTGCCAAGCCACTGCTCCAGCCCCGCAAATCTTCATCTTAAACCCACAACTCCCCAAACAAGGAGTGTAAGAATAGGGAGCAGGATGAAAACCTAGAAAAAGCTAACAAAAATCTGATTATTAAAATGATCAAAGAACTAAAACAAGAGTTAAGGAAGGAAAGAAGAGAACAAGCACAGGAGGTGAAAAATTACAAGCTCAGTGGATGAATTTAATAACAGGTTAATCTCAGAAGGAAATGGAACCTCAGGTTTTGAAGAAAGAACTTCCAATAAAAAAGATAGGATGAATGAATATCCTAGAATGCATGTAAGACAGAAAAGGGGGGAAAATCTTATACAGCATGATCAGAATTATCAAGGAGTCTGGGATGAAATCTGAGGGCTCAACCTGAGAGTAACTGGGATAGACAAAAACATCAAATTTCAAATGAATGGCATAAAGAATATTCTCAGTGAGATAGTTAAAGAAAATTTCTCCCAAATGACAAATGAGGCTGACATGCTCATTGAGGAATCCTACAGGATGCCAAATAGACCTAAACAAAGGAGAAGCTCACTGAGACACATCATATTAAAAATGTATTTCAGAAAAAAAAAAGAAGGAAAGAAAGACTATTAGAAGCTGCAAGAGAAAAACACCAAGTCACATTCAGAGGCAAACCAATAAGGATCACATCTGACTTGGTGACTCACACCCTAAAAGCAAGGAGGGCCCAGAACAAGATATTCTAATCCCTGAAAGAAAACAACTGTTAACCAAGGTTACTATACCCAGCAAAACACAGCTTCAAATTAGATGGGGAAATAAAAATATTTAATGATAAGAACAAGCAGGAAGCATTCATTACATTACCAGCACTACAAAGAATATTCAAAGACAAACTCTAAATAGACCAAAAGCAAACAGTTCCCAAAACCCACAGAAGAGAATAAATAAGGTACACTCTACAAAAATATAATCAAGACAGCAGAAAATACAGCAAAAATAAAAATCACAATGACAGTGAACCACAATCATATATCTATTCTAACATTGAACGTGAATGGTCTCAATGCCCAAATCAAAAGACAGATTATAAGATTGGATTGAAAAACAAAATTGTACTCTATGCTGCTAATAGGAGAGGCATTTACAACCAAAGATATCCACAGATTGGAGGTGAAAGGATGAGAAAAGCCAACCAGGCTTATGGCTTTAGAAAACAAGCTGGTGTTGCAAAACTTATATAAACCAAAATTAATCAGAGGAGAAAAAGGCCACTAAATCTCACTAAAGGGAATAATACATCAAGAAGATGTAATTAAAGTAAACCTCTATGTCCCAAACACCAATGCTCCCAATTATGTGGAAAAAATATTCTATGCTATAAAACTCTTTAAAGATTTCAACACAATAATTCTGGGGAACTTTAATGTATCTTTATCACCAATCAACAAATCATCAAAGCAAGAAGCAAAAAAGATAACTCCAGCCAAAACAAAACTATAAATCAAAGTGCCTTAACACTCAGCTATAGAATATTTTACCCCAAATTGAATGAGTTTAACTTCTCAGCAGCACATGTATCTTTTTTCCAAAATAGATCACATTCTATTCCACAAAGGAAATCTTACCAAACACGAAAAAGCTGATATAATCCTATGTATCCTCTCAGATCATAATGGCATGGTACTAGCAATTAACAGTAAGAAAAATAACAAAAGCACATAAATACATGCAGAGTGAATAATAGCCTCTTAAATGAAGAATTATTATTCACAAACACATTGAATTTTTTAATTGTTAATTTATAATGTGGTTGATTATTTTTGTATTTGAAACCTTCTTTCTTATAAATTTTTAAAATGTGCTATATTCTTTGTGACATTAAAGTAGACATATATGATAAATGTTCCTTTTGCTCCTAAGTAATATTTTGGGTATTGGAGTCTATAAGTTAGGCAATAAGTTGTTCATTGTACATGTTTATTACATGAAGTTTATTAACTATTTTTTTTGGATTTCTACTTCTTTATTTTTTTAAATTTTTTTTATTTTTGAACAACCATACAAGTTTTTAACAAAATAATATAAAATGTGTATAGATTCTGGATATTATAATTACCCCCAGGAGTGCCCCCCCAATTACCCACCCTTATCCCTCCCTTCCCCTTCCCCCGATATTCTACTTTTTAAAAAAGTATATGTGCTTGTGAACAAATTTCATGGTGGTGATGTGTTAGAATATTCACCACAATTGTAAGATATAATAATTAGTCCTCAGAAACTGTTTGTTTTGTCAACCCTATATTTTGAATAAAGATAGAGATCCCATGTTGCACAAAACTAGATTTTCTCTGTACTACATGTGGAGATAACTCTAAGTGATCTTGCTGCTCTAAATCTGGAACTTTCTAAAAGATACACAATCAAATACAAATATCAGATATTGTATATTGTATTAGTAGGCTCTCCGTTGCTGTGATAAAATACTTGAGAGAAACAACTCTAAGAACAAAAGGTTTGTTTTGGCTCATAGTTTAAAGGTTCCATTTTATAGCTGCTTGGCTGCATCTCTTTGGTCTTCAGTGAGGCAAAACATCATGGCAGGGATGGTGTCATGGAAGAACACTGCTGACTTCATAGAATCCTGGAAGTAGAGAAAGAGAGTATAAGGAAGGGACTAGGGGCAAGACACACCCTTCCCAGGCACACCCCCACTTACCTGCCTCCTCCAGCTAGGCTAGCCTCCTACAGTGTTCAGTCCTCCCAATAGTCTATTCAGTTATGAACCCATCAACAGACTCGTCCATCAGTGAGATCAGAGTCCTCCTGATCCAGTCACTTACCAAAAGCCTCACCTACAAACATGACTACATTGGGGACAAAGGCTTCAACACATGATCCTCTGTGGGACGTTCCAGATCCAAACTATAACACATATGCATGAATATTTATAACTGCAGGATGCGGCACAGTAGGGGAATACGATTAATTTTTCAAATTAAATACTAGATTAATGCATTGGGGTGTATCACACAAGAGAGTGTTTATAGGCATTAAGAATATATTATATACAGCATCATGAACCGATTCCAGAAAAATTTCATCTGCAGTATATATGTGTTTGAAAGAATCCTTACATCAGTGGCCAGCATAACCATTGCAGTAGGTGCGCCTTTGTGGACACTTTATAATGGAGGACAGGGCAAAAGAAGATCAAGGGAGGATGCATCAGCATGGGGAGGCTGGAGCTGGGTGAGAGAAGGCCACAAGTCTGAAGGTGGTCATAAGGTCCCTGTGCGAGCACTGACTCCTGCTTTGCATTTGTGAACTGTGTGATCGTTATGCATGAACTTACTGAGATATTCCTTTATATGTATAAGTTTAACACAGTTATTTTTTTTAATTTAATCATCAGAATCCTTAACAAATTAAACCTACCTATCGCAATATTTATCAGAGCAGAATTTTCATTATAGCTGAAGTCTAACTAGATACTTTCACCAATGGTTAATATGAGCGACGGAAATTGTAACACACAAAAAACATAACAGTTTAAAAACCAAACAGAAAAATATTAGCTAATACAAACAGAATAAAACATCAACTTTATGTAGATGTAAACATCTATAAATATGAATATGTGTGTATATATGTGGACATGCATGTATTTTTGTGTGTGTAGTTAAAGAGGGATATTTTATAATAAAAGAATAATCTACTAAACTCTTAATAATTGTAAACATGTGATAAAATGAAGTCATAATTGTGTTTGAGAGGAATATTTTTGTGAGTAATTTAAGTTCCTCCTATGAATACCTCTGCAGATATGATAGCCTTCTTTTGCTTTTTAGTTGGTAAACCTGTTTCCAAGGCAACAGTGTATATACCATAAGCCTTCCATGTGGTTGGCAAATACCCAGGCTCAGATTTTTATATTCTTGGGAAGTGTTTTGATAATTCTTAGGTATTTGTTCTTTTATATATTTTTAAATAATTTTGTTGGTGTTCATAATTTTATTGGAATTGCATTAAATATATAGATAAACAGAGAAATTTGGGAGTATTTATTGTAACTATGATAGCAATATTTCTACTTATGTTTGTGTATATTTCCAAAATATTTAGGTCTTATTTAAGGTATTATAAAGTTAGTAAATTGTTTTGTTTGTTTGTTTGTTATATGGTACTAGGCATTGAACAGGTCCATTCTACCACTGAGCTACATATATCCTCAGCTAATTTTATTTTGTATTTTGAGACAGAGTCTTGCTAATTGCTCAGCCCGGTCTCAACTTGCCATCCTCCTGCCTCAGTCTCCCCAGTTGCTGTGATTACAGGCAACCATGCCCAACTGCATACTACTACTATCCAAAAAGTTCTGGTGAATCTATCACTATAATATTTCTAGATATGTTATTTTTATTATTATCATTTTCCTTGCAATTAAATCTCTATCTTTATTTAAATTGTGTTTAAATGCTTTTCCTTATGTATAGGAAATTGATTTATGTTTGCATATTGAATTTATATCCATTAACCTTGTTAAACTGTCTTTGAAGATTTTTATGGGGAAAGTCTACAGATTTGTTAGTAAAGGCAGTTTTGATTCTTCTGTTCCAATGAATAAATCTCTTAAATTACTTTTCTTGTGCAGTATTATTGCCTGGACTGGACGCTTCAGTAAGTGTGGAATAGATTTAGTGGTGGTGGGCATCCTTCCCTTCTCCATTTTTAATAGAATGACTTCTAGTGACTCCATGAAGAATGAAAATTACTGTAAGGCTTTGGTACATTCGCTTCTACTCCTGTTTTGCTAAGAATTTTGACAAGAATAGGAGCTGCATTGAATCTATTGAATTGATCACAAAATAATTTTCATCTAATATATAAATTCAACGAGTATACTTATAGGTCCCTGAATACAGAAATACCTTCTCATTATCACAAAGGAAAAAATACAGCATAGTTAAAATGTGCTTTCCTATTAATACAGTTCCAAATTAATTTTGTTAATGTTTTCTTTAGGGGTTTTGCATATATGCTATGGATGAGAATATCTGCAAATTTAATGCATCTGTCTGGCTTCTGCATCAGTCTGTCAGTCTTCTAATACTGTGGATTGAGAATAATCTCTTTTTTCAGAAGACTTTGGTAGCATTCACCTGGAAAAATACCTGGCCTGTTTTTGTATGAAGGTTTCGGTGAAATCTGAAGGTTTGGTTTGAGTTCTCTTCTTGACTTCTCCAGGCTTTCTTCCTCTCTTGAAGTTGTTAAGCTTTTCTGTTAGGGAAGTCTTGTGTTTCCAGAACCAGGTAGTGTCCAGACATGCAGTCACTTGATGGTTCCTTTCCAGTCTTCTAAATCCTGGTGCATACATGATACTCCCACCCCTGGGTCCGTACTTTCCTCTAAAGTAGTTTGATCAGCTCATTATGATCAAAATTTCCTCTGTTAGCATTTGCTCCTTCTGCCATCAAATTGTTTAAGACTTATGCTTTGCTGATTTCACGTTTAGCCTTTTTTCTGTTTTCTACAATCACTTTAGCTATATCTGCATTCTTGTGTTCTACGTAAAGGGTTGCATTCATTATTTCATTTCAATGTATATTTTTAATTTCCATTATAATCTTTTGTCTCATGACTGATTTAGATATATACATTAAATTAACAAACGCAAGGAGTTTGTTGAGGTATTTTCTTTTTAGGGATTTGTATTAATGTCGTATTTATGCCTGTCTCCGAAATAGACATATTTTCAGCACACTTCTGTTTTTTAAAATGAGATAGTCAATATCTGCTTACACTTACAGATTCATTCCCTTTTACTTTGAGCCACGAGCCATCAGGTAAGTTGAGCTCTGACTCATGGTGGAGAAATGGAATATGGCAGAATATCCACGAACCTCAACTTCACTAGCGTACACGTGTGGTTGGTGAGGGAAACTCTACCCTCTACAAATGTCCTGCCACCCCCGTCTCGTGCTTGTTCATGTGCATGCTTTAAAAAGAAACCTCGTGTGCTGGTGAATCAATCGACCGACGGAGCGGAGGCATTTCCAGGCAGAGGACTGTCCTGTGCGGAACTGCAGGCGGCTTGCAGTCTATAATGGCACCTGCCATCAGGAGGCGTGGAGGGGCGAATGCGAGAAGGGGGAAGGGCTTTCTTTTATGCTCTTTCCATACCAGCTCCCCGCGATAGGGCCTGATTCTTCTTTTCCAATTCTTGCGCCCTATCATTGTGGCTATCAGTGTGCGTTCACGTAAGTGTTCAAAATCTCATTACCACTTGTAAACTGGCCATACCTGCATCACATCGGGTACCCTGCATCGAGCCCGGAAAAACGCTTTCCAGCTCCCGCTGGGATCGCGGTGCCTGCCTGGGGTCAGTTTGTCCGGTGCTTGGGCATCCTCGATGATCATGCTTCTGTGGCTCCTCCTGCTGGGGGCATATGGACACCTTTGAAAGTTCCTACGACAGGTGCATTTGCTTGGAGACAAAAGCACACGAATGCTTTGTTATAAAATCTAGTTTATTTATTTCTTTATCTTTTCTGAAGCACAGGTCATTTTATTTCATTTGTGCTTGTTTTTGCACCGTGGGCGCTGTTCGTTCGTCCGTGACTCTGGATTCTAACAGGCGTACTGTGGTGACCTCTAGTGTTCGTTCTTGAATACGCACGCTCCGCGCACAGGTGCTCTCAGGGCTCTTGATTTACAGGGGTGACATTGTCCTACATACAGGAAAAGAAGGGCAGGACAAGTTCTTGTACAGGTGATGATTCAACAAATGTAGTCCTAACACCAAACACGAGCGTTGCCTCAAAATAATGCATCATAACAAACAAATTGTATATTGTGGAAGAATTTTCCATTTTCAAATCAATAGGTAAATGGATTCTTATGTGGACGTATCTATGCTAGGGGATAAAGGTCCTTGAAGCTGGGAACATTATGTAGCATTGTAACGACTATAATTTCTGTATCTTACATCGTTACTCACAGTTTCGCTACATGCCAATCACTCACTGTCCCAGGCTCTCAGGATACAGCATGAACATAGGGGACAGAATTCCTGCTGCACTGGGCCCTCTATTCTAGTGCCAGGACTCTTCCACAAGAGTGATCCAGATCCACTCAGTGCCTGACACACATTCAATACTCTTTTTTAAAGTGTGTGTGTGTGTGTGTATGTGAGAGAGAGAGAGAGAGAGAGAGAGAATCGACTTCTTAGTTTTTCATGTGGTTTGCCTTGCTCCAACTTTTCACTGTGTACGTGGGCTGGGGTTCAAACCCCATCCTCATGCATGCCAGGCAAGCGCTTTAATCTCTGAACAACCACTCTGGCCCCCAAAACTCATTTTTAATTGGTGCATATGAATTATACAGAAACATGAGTATAATTATGGCATATTCGCACATATCTGTAGTATAATTTGATCAATTTCATTTCCTAGCCCTACTAGCTGCTCTCTCACATTCCTACCCCCAGGATTCTCTTCCTCTACCCTAATAATTTCCCCTTTATTTTCATAACCTCCTTTCCCCCTTTTTCTTTCTAGTTTCAGCCACGCCCTACCTGCCTACAGTTTCTGACCAGTTAATCCATGCTGGTAAACTAATCTACTGAGGAGACCAAACCGCTTACAACCTGATCATTTCCCTTATGAAAATTCTTGTATTGCAAAGCACACGAGCTTTGGGGGACACTTCATATCTAAACCAAAACAATACGTTATTGGCACCTTTGCCAGTATGGAATGATTATAGTTGCCTGGGTTTGTTCCAGTGCTTCTTTTGCCACTCCATTGGTCTGTGTGTCGATGTCTATGCCAGGATCAAGCTGCTTTCATTCCTGTGGCTTCATAGAATAATGTAAAATCTGTTGTTAGGAAGCATCCAGCTTCTCTTTTTGCTCAGAATGTCTGCCTATTTTGGATCTTCTGTTCATCCAGTTCACAGTAGAAGATCTTTGGTGTTTTGACGGGGATTGCATTGCATCTGTAGATGATGTTACACAGTGTGACATCTTAACAGTGTTATTTCTGTCCATCCCTGAGCACTGGAGCTCTTTCTATCTTCTGGTATTTGCTTTTATTTCTTTCTCTAGTGTTATTTAATTTTCCTTGTAGCATTCTTTTCTCTCCTTGATTACATTTATTCCTAAGTATATAGTTGCAACTATTGTGAATATAATTGTTTCTCTGATTTCTTTCTCAGCACATTCATTATTGATATATAGAAAAGTTATCAATTTTGTTGATTTTTGAATCCTGCTACAATGCAGAATTTATCAATTCTAGAAAATTTTAAAACACAGATTTGTTTATAAAATTAATTAACACATGGAGAAAAGCATACCATATTTTTCTGCTTGTTAAAAATTAAAATTACAGAGACTGGAATGGTGGCTTGGCAGTTTCAGCACTTGCCTGGTATGCGCAAGTACACAGGTTCAAACCCCAGCACCCACGTATACAACTAAGTGTTAGGCCAATGAAGGCCATGTGGAAAACTCAATAAAATTGATTCTCTCTCTCTCTCTCTCTTTCTCTCTCTCATTGTCCTTCTTTTTTAAAAAAGTTAAAATTATAAATAAGTACCACATCTAAAAGTTAATCACCCTAACTCATGTTTGTTACAGCAACCCTGATTTTCACTGAACGTTTTCTAGAGCTCCTTTTTCTTTTGTTTTTTGTTTTTCTAAATTTTATTGAGGGGTTGTGTTGTAGTACAATCATAAATGCATATGTAGTAACAATATGATATGCCCTTGATCCTAATCTGGAATCACCTGCACATCACCCCACCCTTGACTCTTCTATATTTCCCCCCATAACAGATATAAATGTGTGTGTGTGTGTGTGTGTGTGTGCGTGTGTGTGTATAAAACATTGTGCATTTTCCTGACTTAAATACTTGCATAAGCATTATTTGCCTTCTTGGGGGAGTAAAGAGTAAGTTATATTGTTGATTCCCCCCTAGGTCCCTCCTAATCATCCCTCCGTCTCCTCTCCCTCTCACATTTTCCCTCTCCCCTCCCCACTACATATCTATGGTTCCCCTAGATTATGTGCTACTTAGACTTTGGTGATTATAGTGCATGACTTTACTCAAGCCTCTACAAATGAGGGAAAACATTTGACCCTTGAATCTCTCAGTTTGGCTAATTTCACTCAGTATAATTTCTTCCATTGCCATCCATTTACCAAAAAAGGCCATAATATCATTTTTTCCAATGGCTGAGTTGAAGTCCATAGTATATATTTGTCACAGATTTTGGATCCACTCATCCGGTGAAGGGCATCTGGAATTTTGTGTGCATGTTTTTCTTTGTTTTGTTTTATAAGTACTAGGATTGAACCTAGGGTATGCTTAAACCCCGAGTCACATCTTCAGCCCATTTTACTTTTTATTTTAAGATAAGGTCTCTAAGTTGCACAGGGCCGTATTAAGTTACTGAGGCTTGCTTTGAACTTGCAATCCTCCTGCCTCAGCCACCCAACTCATTAGGATTACAGACTTGTGCCAATACTCTCAGCGATAGTGAAACTTTTAGGATATTAGAAATATTGAATTTTGTCATCTGCAAAAAGGGTCAATCCCACTGCTTTCTTTCCTATCTGTATCACCTTAATATTTTTCTCTTGCCTAAAATCTGATGTTTGAAATGCAATATTGAATAAGAGTGCTGAGAGTGGACAACAATTTCTTATTCCTGGTTTTGTAGGAATGTGTTCAACAGTCTTCATGAAATTGAAATAATTTTCTTCTATCCCTATTTTCTTGAGGGTTTTTATCATGAATAGGCATCGAGTTGTATCAAAGGCATTTTTTGCATCTATTGGGATAATCATTTGATTGTGTTTCCCCTTCTCTATTGTGGGACATTCTGTCTATCGATTTGTATAGTAGAATCATTCTTGAAACCCTGAAACTGGAGAGGTGACTCAGTGGTACAGCACTTGCCTGGCATGTACCAGGACCCAGGTTTGATCCCCAGCACCACATACACAACTAAGTGAAGTGGAGGCAAAACACAAGCAGACCAGATTAAAAGAATAAAAATAATTCTCTCTTGTTAAAAAAAAAAAAAGACAAGACTGATGACTGACCATTGCATAAAGAAACAAATGAATGAACCAAAGCATTCTCTTTGAGTTCCAGATCATTTCATCTGCCATGGACCATGTCCACTTTTATACTCCTTGGGGTCTAGACAATGTTTTCATTGGTGGTGATTTTGCTTTTGACTAGTGTCTATCTCTCCAAATTATGTACTTAATATTTGCTAGCATACGATTACACCGCATGAAATTCAGTAACCCTCTCTAGACAGCAACAGCAGTGATGATGGTGGAGAACTCTGTAGTCACCTTGCTTTGCTCTGCGCTACCAAGTCCACACTGTGCATAACAGTACTTCACCACCACAGGGTCTTCACCAACACTCCCCTTATGCATTCGAGGTGTCTGAAGCATAGTGAGTTACTAACTTCACACAACCTCTGTAATTTATATTCCATTAATATATATTTAATGATCATAATTCATTAGGATCCATGGTCAAGAGCTTCATCAGCATTTCACATATCCATAATTGTGGTATAACTAATGTTAGCAAAAATCATAAATTTTAGGTAAAAATATATTTGAGATTCATATTATCATTTAGCATAATGAGTAATATCATGTATACCATATGTCAGTAAATTCCTATAAATACTAAATATAATTCAACTGTATCTAAGAAAGTATATTCAGTTTTATTAATGTTTTAATATAATTTTGCCCTTCATTTCTTTTCCTTTAAAATACTTTAGCTGTTTAAATGCTCATGTATTTATTTCAAATTTGTGAATTAATGGAGATTGTCTTCTTGTGACAAAAAAATCATTTATAGTATGATGAATCTAATTAGTATTTTGGAAATTATTATAGGAAAGTGAAAATCTGCTTAAATGGAAGTATGATAATATTTCCTTCTTATAAAATTTTCTCAATATTAAGGAAATTTTATATAAACCAATTCATTCAGTTTTTAGGTAGATGTAACAGTTCCTAAAACAAAAATTTTCACTACTCCAATCATCTGAAAGAGAAGAATTCACTTTTGTAGCATATAAAACTGAATGATAATATCATAAATAACAAGTTGTACCATAAGTAAATGGTTACAATAAGTAATTAGGGTAATGATTTCACTAACTCATTTTAATTGTGATGAAGAGGCAGACACAATAATTTACAGGCTGAATTGTGTTGCTTTTAGAATGTGGTGGAAGGTGAATTCTATTTCTGAGAAACTCTTTTGGGTTTTCAGTAAGATGGTGAGCTCCTTCCTTATGCCAGAAAAGCATGATACCAAGTCAGTGTTCTTGCTTAGGAGAACAGTAGATGATTGGCCCAGAGTGTGGTGACTTAAAATGTTTTGTACAGAAGTGTCACAGTGTGAATGCTTTGCCAAGTGAAAAGTGGTGTCATGAGTTGAGGGTTGCATTTCATTTTAATCACTTGAATAGTTCACCGGATGCTTTCTGAATTTCCATTTTCTGTATTCAACTGCAACAGTAATTTTGTTTAGGAAAAAGAAGACTGTTGAACATCATTAATATGAAAATCCTAGGGCTTTATCATTTGTGTGTAGATTTACATTCTGTCTATATAACATGTGAGGACTAAGTAAGAACTATAACCTTGTTCTTTGCATTTTGTTGACTATATGGCTTCCCATTACAGGCTTGTTTGGCTTTGTTTTTGTTTTTTACCCAGTTTTGAACATTACTTTTTTATTGCTGTAGACCATTGGTTCTCTTTTATTTACTTTTATTAGTGCATTATAGTTGTACTGAATGATGGGATTTGTTGTCACATATTCCTAGATGCACACAATGCAGCAATACAATTTGGTCAATATCCCACCCCCACCCCCGTACCCCTCTACCTCCCTCCTCCTGTCCCCCATCCCTTGCCTCTCTTCTGGGTCCTAAAATGTCCTAAAAAACCCAAGTACAGTGTTATAATTCTTACACCTACGAAGAACATTTTTTATATACATGACTATAGTATATAGTGACATACTTATAAATGCTTGGAATGCACCTTGCTTTATCTCAGTGACAACATTTCCCCTTCTTCTCCCTGCCCCCCTTTTTTTATCCATTCAACATAGTCTTACATAAATGGGTGTTGAATTTTATCAAAGGCCTTTTCTGTGTCTATTGAGATGATTATATGATTTTTATTTTTAATTCTGTTTAATTGGTGAATTACATTTATTGATTTGCATATGTTGAACCAGCCCAGCTTTCCTGGAATGAAGCCCACTGGATCATGATGTATTATCTTTTTGATGTATTTTTGGACGTGGATAGCTAGAATTTTATTAAGGACTTTTGCATCTATGTTCATCAGTGAAATTTGTAGTTTTCTTGATGTGTCTTTGTTGGGTTTTGGTATCAGGGTAATATTTGCTTCATAAAAGTGTTTGGGAGTGTTCTAATCCTTTCAATTTCTTGGAAAGCTTGTAGAGGGTTGTTGTTAATTTTTCTGTAAAGGTCTGGTAGAACTCTGGTATGAATCCATCAAGTCCTGGGCTGTTCTTTTTTGGAAGGCCTTTGATTGCTGTTTCAGTTTTGCTACCTGAGTTTGGTTGGCTTCGAATTTCAATGTCCTCCTTTGTTAATTTTGGAATGTCTTATGTGGCAAGATAATTGTCCGCTTTCTAGATTATCAAACTTGGCAGAGTAATTTTTCAAAATAAGTTCTGAGAATCTTCTGGATTTTGGTTCAGTCAGTGGTGATGTCTCCATTTTTCCCTTTGAATTTGTTGATGTGCTTCACTTCATTCTTCCTTTTGGTGAGGTTGGCAAGGGGTCTGTTGATCTTATTTATTTTTTCAAAGAACCAACTCTTTGTTTTGTTGATAATTTGTATTTTTTTTTGTTCTCGATTTCATTGATTTCAGCTCTGATCTTAGTTATTTCTTGTCTTCTTTTAGGTTTGGGATTGGGTTGTTCCTCTTTTTGTAGGGATTTGAGTTGGAGCATAAGTCTATTTATTTGGACTCTTTCCTGATTTTTGATGAAATCACTCAGTGTTATAAATTTACCTCTTAAGAATCCTTTCATACTATTCTAGAGATTTCAATACATTGATTCATCATTCTAATTCATTTCCAAGAAATTGTTGATTTGTTCTCATTACCTCTTTTCTCCATTCTTCATTTAAGAGGGTATTTATTTAATTTCCAAGTATTTGAATATTTTCTCTTATTTTTCTTGCTGTTAATTGCAAAGATCATACCATTGTAGACTGACAGAATACATGGGACTATATCAATTTTTTTATATTTGTTAAAGGTAGCTTTGTGGACTGGGATATGGTCTATTTTGGAGAAGTATCCATGAGCTGCTGAGAAGAAGGTAAACTCAGCCAATTTGGGATGGAATATTCTGTAAATATCTGTTCATTTTAGTTGATTTATAGTGTGGTACAGGGGATAAAATGTGTGCTTTGCCCTTTCTAAATAAGCACTCCAACAGTGAGCCACATGCCCAGCACATTTATTTTCTTTTTCCTTTTTTCTTCTTTGTGGAGCTAGGAATTGAAGCCAGGGCCTCACGTATGCTAGGCCAATTCTATAGCACTAAGGTAAATACCCAGCCCCTGAATCCCATTTATGAAGACAGTTTTGAGAACTAGCAGTCTTTAATTCAAGAATTAGGCATTATTATTAGATTGCTGTGGTGAAGATTTCATTAACAAATTTGCAAATAAAATAAGTAATCAAGATTGGTTTCTGAAGTCTTTCGGGTAGCACTGGGAGAGACTTTTTGAGATGACTGCTGGGTTAATATGTACTCCAAGGATCTGCAGGGGCTGATGGCTGAGGAGGTGACAGCAACTGCAGAGCCTCCGACTTGAAGCATCTCCAACGTGGCATTCCTGAAGTGGCCCTGCTTCAGCTGGGGGCGCTGCTTTGGGTAACTGGGTGTTGTGCCAATGATCCACCATCCACAAGGCCCAAGGCGAGAAAAGGTTATATTTCCTTGTCAGGTAGTAAATGGAGCCAGGATATAAAGACATTACCTGGACTTGAAGAGGTCAAACAGCGTTTCGTGAAGGCCATGCTAAGATTTGAGTACAACTTGTATTCTTCCTAAAACTCAGGCTGAAATCGAATCCCTGTTTCGAGGTGTTAGGAGAGTATAATCAACGTGGCTCTGGGGCACAGATATGAGGACTTTGTATAACGATTATGTGTCAAGTTAAGTTCATCAGTTGTACCAGATGTACCTCTCTGGTGGGAGACACTGAGAATAGACAAGAGTAAGAATGCCTGGGGCAGGACTGTCTGGGAAATCGCTGTACCTTCCTCTCAGTTTTGCTGTGAACAAAAATCAGCTCTAAAGAAAATGTTATTTTTAAAGAGAAAATATATGTGTGTGTGTGTGTGTGCGTGTGTGTGTGAGAGAGAGAGTATGTGTACATACAAACATACATATATATATATAACCTATCCCAATAGAAAGTTAAGGAATATATTGGTTTTTATGATCCTTTTTGTGGCAGAAAAATTTCCCCTCTCTAAACTCAGAGAAAACTTTCAGTGGTCACAGTTTGGGAATTTTTTTTTTTTTCACACAGATGACTAACCATGCCATGGTTGAATCTTCATTTCCAGTAATATGACCTAAGTAATTTCAAACGTCTTCCTTCTGAGAACAAGGAAGGTAATATAAAAATATGAAAGTAACCGTTTGAAGATATCACAGAGTCTCCAGGCTGGGAGATGCTACAGGCCTGAGATCAGAAGAGAATGGATTCTAAGGAAGTTCACAATATTTCTTGGCTCTTGACCTTCATACGAAATTCCTAATAAAAATGAATTTACTGGGGGCTGGAGTAGTGGCTCAGGGGGTTACACACTTGCCTGGCATATGCGAGGAAGCAAGTGCAAAACCCAGCACCACATACATACACAACTAAGTGTCGGAGCAATGAAAGCCACTTGAAAAACTAAGTAAAATCGATTCTCTCTTTCTCTCTCTCTCTCTCTCTCTGTCCCTCCCTCTCTCTCTCTGTTAAAAAAAAAAATTACTGGAGAAGTGGAAGTGACCCAAAGGATTATTTTTTTCAAGATATTCAGGGGAGTAAATGGAATTTAAAGTCTTCAAAGTGTAGAAATCCTGCCTTTTAAGTTGAAAAGGACTTCACCTTAGAAATAGACGTAAAGGTGACAAGTGTAGAATCCAGGCCCTGATTTGCTTCAGTCCTGATGCATGTGTTACCCCTAACAGCTCCAAGCCTGGCTCTGGCACTGAAGATCTGCTCCTGAGTCTGTTTTGTAGAGAGAAAGCACATGGCACAAGGCATCCAGGCATCATTTTGACAAAATAAGAGCCATGAGTCTAAGCTAAAAAAAACCCAACAGTCCAAGCAACTGCAGAGGAGATGGCATTACAGCAATGCTAATCAGAACAACGAAGAAATGCAAGGCTAAGTCGATAATGCCACCAAAGAAATGCAACTCTAAAAGAAGAAACAAATGCAAATTCTAGATAAAAATATATATATATAGGGAATAGGGGCTGGCGCAGTGGCTCAGTGGTTATAGTGCTTGCCTGGTATATACGAGTACACAAGTTCAAATACCAGCACCGCATACACAACAAAGTCTCAGAGCAAAGAAGGCCACAAGAAAAACTAAGTAAAAGTTGTTTCTCTCTTTCTCTCTCTCTCTCTCTCTCACTGTCCCTGTCTCTTTAAAAAAAATTATATATATATATATATAAAATGAATAATGTTAGTAACCAAGTGGACAAGTTTAATAAGAAATTAGAAAGTATCTACTTCTCATCAACATGGAGTAATTGGAACTGGGTATAATCTATCACCTTAAGAAATAACAACAGGAAAATCACACAGCATGTATGAAATATGTGAACCGATGGTGTTCAAGAGATGTTGGACACCAGGAAAAAAGAAGAAAGATACTGCTATGATTTGGATGTGAGGTATTCCCCAAAGTTAACATGTGAGGCAGTGCAAGATGGTTTAGAGATGAAATGTTGGGTTATGATAGCCTTAACCCAGTCAGTGAGTTAGCCCCCTGACAGGGACTAACTGGGTGGTCCTTGTAGGCAGGAAGGGTGTAGCTGGAGGAGGTGGGTAGTTGGTGACCTGTTGGGTTTATAGTTTGTCTCAGAAGAGTCGTCTCTCTCTCTCTCTCTCTCTCTTTTTTCTCTCTTTTCATTTATCTCTCCTCTTTCTCTTTCTTTTTCTTTCTTTTCTCTTTTTCTCTCTTCTCTTTCTCTTTCCTTTTCCCTTTCTTCCCTTTTTCCTCTCTCCTCTGCTCTTTTTATCTCTCTCCTTTTTCTCTTTCCCTTTTTCTTTCTGTTTTTCTCTCTTGCTCTTTCTCTTTCATTCTCTCTATTCTCTTTTGTTCCCTCTTCTCTTTGTTTCTCTTTATTTCTCACCTCCTTTTATTTCTTTTTGACTATCTCTTTTCTCCTCTTTCTCTTTCTCTCTCTTTTACTCTTTCTCCCTCTCTTTCTCTCTCTGTCTCTTTCTATCTCTCTTTCTCTCTCATTCTCTTTCTCTCTTTCTTTCTCACTCTCTTTCTCTCTCTCTTTCTCCCTTTCTCTCTCTCTCTCTCTCTCTCTCTCTCTCTCTCTCCTTCTCCCTGTCTCTCTTTCTCCCTTTCCCTCTCTGTCTCTTTCCTTCCTGATCAGGCCCTGAGTCATTCTCCTCCACCACACTTGCAGTATGAAGTTCTGCCTCACCTTGGGCCCTGAGGAATGGAGCTGTCCATCTGTGGTCTGAGACCTCTGAGAGATTAGCCCAGAATGCTACTTTTTCTCCCTTAATTGTTCTTCTAGGGTTTTTTGGTCACAGCAACAAAAATGCTGACTAAATGATATCCCTAGTGAATGGAAAGAAACCAAAGGAGGTCAGAGTTGCCCCAGGTGGCTGGCTTCAGGCAGTTTCCGGGGTAATCCAGGGATGAACTCAGGCAGAGCCAGGGCGTCCCCCTGAGCTCAGATCATGGGGTTGAGGTCACAGAAGAAGAAGACCAGCTCACAGGACAGGAGAGCACAGCACAGGGAGGAAGACGGCACTCTGTGGAGGGCCTCCCTAGTGTTTCCCAGAATACTAATTAACACACACCTGAAAGGAGGTCACCTTAGTCCTGGACAAGAGCCATCTGTGACAAAGGGACGTGGCCCTTTGGTTCCCACAGAATCCAGAGGAACGACTGCTCCCCCTCACCATGATGTGAAACTTGATGAAAAGTTAGTAGGGTTCACCTGAAAACCAAAATAAACCAAACAATACCTTGATTTTTAAAACACTTTGAGATAAATTACCAAGATCTCATTTTCAAGTGAAATCAGTTCATTTCTGACCTGCGTAGCACTGAAACCTTATTATTGTAAGAAGCTTGCTCTCCTGTAAAACACTTGAAACAGTTCCCAGAGATTCCTCCTTCCCACCAAGACCCAGAACTCGCCTAGTAACGGAGACACATCCTCACCGGGAGCCCAGCCAGGTGCCACGCCACACCGTCCCTTCTGAGGCCAAACTGAAGTCTCACTGAGCATCTTTACCATCTGCCCTCACACTTGGGGTGATTGGCAGGGACAAGTTCTTGGGTTTTTTGTTTTTTGTTTCTTTGCTTTCTTGCTTGTTTGTTTCAGTTTGGTCCTGCAATTCTAAGAGGCTTTCTTCTTTTTTATTTAATTTTGCTTTTCATTGGTTCTTTTTCAGCTATGTATGAAATAAGACTATAAAATGGAATAATTATAAAAGCATGAGCATAACTTGTTCTAATTCAGTCTCCAGTTTTCCCCTTCCCTGCCTTCCTCCCACACCCTATTTTTTTATGCATACATGATAATAGAATGTACAATGACATCCTTACAAAAGCCTGGAGTGTACCTTGTGGCGTTCAATAAGATTTGAAATTTCTGATGCCCTCCCCACTCTGAAACCCACATGAGAATGGAGAACTTTCAAAACTTTCCTTTGGAAGCATGGTCTCTAAAATGACTGCCATCCACACTGGTGGTACCCACAGTGGCTGTACAAGCCTGAGGTCCCACCAGCAGTGTGACAGTGGCCTTTCTCCCCACAACCCCTCCAGCATCTGTCATTGTTCCTTCCTGTTCTTCGTTTTTGCCACTGTGTCTGGAATGAGATGGAGCCTCATTTGCATTTGTCTCACTGCAAGTGATGTAGAACAATTTCTCATACATTTTTTGGCTTTTGGACTTCCTCTGTCGAGAAGTTTCTATTCAGTTCCCTAGCCCATTTATTGATCGGATTGCTTGTGGTTTTGGTATTCAGTTTTTTGAGTTCTTTGTGTATTCTGGTTATTACTCCCCTGATTTCCTCCCATTCTGTAGGTTCTTTTTGACAGTCTTGACTACTTCTTTAGCTGTGCAGAAGCTTTTCCGATTAATGGCATCCCACTCTTGATTAGTGGATTTAATTCTTGCGCTATGGGAGTTTTGTTAAGGAAGACAGTGCCTGTACCATTGTATGCATGAATATGTAATAATTCCCTCCAATATGTAAGACTATGTTCAATAAATAAAAAATAAAAATAAAATGATTTTTTGTCTTCCAAAATCCTCTTGAATCAAAACAAGTTCTCTGGCCCCGTTTCAAGCCACATCTATCCAGATGTCTCTGCTAAGTGTGTCTCATTCTTCAGCCGTCCTTCCGCTTCAGACCAGACAGAACTGTGGCTTACTCCTTTCTTGAAAACATTGCTGTAATTCCCGACATCCTGGTGAGCAATATGTCTCTGCTAAGCCACCTTATTATGTGAAACAGCAGGAAAATTATGAATTCTTTCTGCTTTTTCCACATCATTTGAAGATATTCAGTTGAACTTGCCTTTCATCAATAGCCACTTGATAACATCATCCAAGAGTTTTGACAAAAGGAATTACAAGACTTCAGAAATCTAGCTTTCCTTTTGCAACAGTAGATGAGGCCTCTTGCAAAACCCAAACTTTAATTGTTACGTCCCTGACTATGGACCCAACACAGTTCTCCAAGATACCCTATTTTAGGTCCAGATTTGAAGATGGAACTTTAAATATTTCTATGCCTCTGACTCTTTGAGACAGCTACTTAAAATAAAATCGAATTGCTGGATTTCAACATCATTGACAATTCTCACCAAGGCTACACACTGACATTGGTGAAGTCAGTGGTCATCGAGGTGAACAGGACAATCCCTGCTCTTCAGCCTCTGGCACTGAACGTCCTCCACAGCATAAGTCATCCGTGGACACTTGCTGGACCATCCAGAGAGGAACCTTCCCGAGTTCTCACATTGCATCTGGACCAGGCGTTCTACACGTGGAGGTTACTGGGCAGTCACTAGCTATCATTCCATGAATAACTGACTTGTTCCCTGATTCTTTGCACAGAATGTGACTTCTCATTTTACAAAATCTTTACTCTGAGATCTCACCATCCACTAAAAATAAATCACCACCTTTACCTCTGAGGAGCACTGAGTTGTCACTAAGTCCTTCTGGCTTTGCCAGGAGCCCTTGCTTTCTTGGCACACATCTAGATGACTCATGGAACAGGGCCACCCCATTCCCACCACAGGTAGCAGCCATGTTTGTGAACAGGGCCTTCACTGTGTCCCCTGTCACAACTAGTGAAATGCATGGCATGGGGGTGACTGAAACTTGACATCAGCAGCCGCGCAGGAACAGTTCCCTGGCTCTGTCACAATCGTCTGAATGAATGCCCTATTGGCCAATCACACCTGTTCAGAAAGCACACTTCCTCCAAGGAAATAGGAACAGAAGAAAAGACGACCAAAGAGGAGACTGCAGAGAAATACTAACTATCGACACTGCAATTCACCTGTGTCCGAAAACGATAAAACAACAAAATGAAGACCGGAGACAGCTGAGTCACTGGCAGAAAATAAGTCTGAGTTTGTTTGCAAATCCTCATCCAATTTTAAAATTTAAAAATGGACCACAGATGTGTCAGGAGAGTTTGGAACAACTAATTCAGGAAGACACCAATATTTTCAGTCTATTAATCTATTTTCTGTATAATACGACCTTCACTGCTGATTGTTAGACTGCTAGACTCAAGCAACTAAAGGCATTTCTTTTTCTCTTCTTTTTTTTTTATTTTTTTAAAGAGAGAAGGACAGAGGGAAGAGAAAGACACTGAAAGAATCAGTTTTTATTGACCTCTTCACATGGCTTTCGTTGCTCTGACACTTAGTAGTGTACGTGGGTGCTGGGATTTGAACCTGCACACTCGCGCATGCTGGGCAAGCGTCGTAATCACCAAGCCACTGCTCCAGCCACCTGAATGCGTTTCTAATGCACACTGCTCTGAGTAACTGAGAGATTTTTAACAAAATAGCTAGGAATTCACCCTGACCATCAGGAAGCACACAGTGTGCATTTATTTAACTTCTAATCTTTCTGAAGATCTTAAAGTTTGTGGAACCCCACAGTTTCCATAGAATCCCTAGGGAAAAAACTATTCCAGCAGAAAAAGTAGAACTCATTCTGTCCGTTGCTATGTTACTGGATGCGTTATCTGCGAATCTGGTGGGGTTGGAGTTGGAGTGTGAACATAACATTTGCTGAACTGAGAGTTAAAGGAGGGCACCAAAACCCTATGAGGTATGCATGACACACGCGCGTGCAAACCACCAGGAATTAACGTTCTCCAAATTCTTTCAAAGGCAATGTCTCAATAAATTTGATGAGGTAATCCCTCTGAAACAGTCACACTTCTTCAAAAATTAACATAGACCATCCTCACCCTCGCACTTCATGTCCATTCCTGCTGGGCTTCAGTGTGCTCAGACGTGTGTGCAAGTGTGTGGGTGTGTACACATGTTTAAAAAGGAATTTCGCTACTCAGCTATGAGACATAAACACATGTCCACAGCAGTGCTTAACACACAATTCACCAATGGCAGGAACGTAAATTAGTGCAGGCATCATCGGCAGCAGTATTGATGCTCCTCAAAAACTACCACATGATCAAGTAATCCTACTACTGGTATACATCCAAAGAAAATAAAATCAGAATATCAAAGAGACATCTGCATTCCCATATACATTGACATTTATTCACAATGGCATAGATACAGAATTAGTCTAAGTGGCCATCAATAGATGAATGGAGGAAGAAGATGTGAGATAGATACACGCGCGTGCAAAGGAATATTATTCTGTTATGAAAAAGGATGTGGCAACATGGATGAGCCTGGAGGTCATTAAATTAAATAATCCAGACACAGAAAGACAATTATCTCATGATCTCATCATATGCCAAACAGTTGATCTCATAGAAATGGAAAGTAGAATGGTGACTATGAGAAGGTCTTGGATAGAATGGTGATTATGAGTCTACAGAGGGACTTGGCAGGGACTTTTGGAGGAGTGGATGGAAGTGGGTGGTCAGCTGGCACACAGTTGCCATGCATTGGGACAGATGATGTCTGGTGCTCTAATGTATAATAGGGTGACTATAGTTAGCAATAATCTTGTACTTTTCAAAATATCTAGAAGCGATCTTGAGTTGTTTTCACTACAAAGAAAGAAATAATGTCCAAGTGTAGCATCTGAGAATATGCCGCAATTCCTAGTTTGTCCACAAGATGGAAATCTTACACTGCTAATGAAACAGCCTAGTCTGGACAGGAAAATTTACACCTGATGATTCCTCTTCGGAAGAACACATTATTAAATTAATTGTATCTAAAACTCAGTAAAGACACCCCAAATGCTCTTGATCTTTTACGAAAATTGCTTTATATGTGTCTATCTGTAAGTAATGCCCATTGACTTCATATCATATACTAATAAACAACCATATAAAAGAAAATTACACCAAAACTTTACCTCCACCCATGCTAATTCCCCATCCCTCAGATCATTCTGTGTGGCTTAAACTCACAAGAAAACTGTCCTGACTGCTTTTATGCTTCCAAAAATATTTTAGTTCCTAGTAGGACCTTCAGAATTTCAGAACACTTTCCCTTATATTTTTCCTCATAATTTTCTCAAGAGCAAATGCTGCTGTTTTAATGAAAAAAAAAAAAAAAAAAGTCACCCCAGGGAGGTGGCTTGCTTTGCTTGCTTGGAGTGACACAGTTAATCTCAGAATGTAAATCCAGAAAGTTCTGTTTGGGATATATGTGCTTTTTGTTAGTTATTTTAGGTTTAAGAAATAAACTGTTTCAAAATGCAAAAAACAAAAAAAAAAACAGAATAAAGAAATAATCAGCAGTCCTATCTTTATCAAATGTAACCATTGCCATATTTGCTTCAGTTTGAGTAAATATTACGGAAAGAATAGAGCCTGATTGTCCCATCTACATCTAGTTTCCGCAGAAGTGATATCTAGAAGTAATACCCTGAAGGTAATTCCCGTGCGAAACAGAGTATTAATTTCTCTCCGTCGAGTCCTGTGCTATTACTTCACCGAAGCACTAATGAAGAGCGATGGTTTCATAAGAGCGCCAGGCTGCGTGTGTGAGCCCCAGGCTGTGTGTGTGGTTGTATGGTTTGCATTAATCTACCCAACACTGGGATTTTTATTTAAATTGATATGCAGGCTTCTGCTTTTTCAGTTTAGGTAATTATAAAATTTCTCTTTACAACTGTAACACCCATTTAAAATTGTTGCCAATTGTTTTCTTTTAGAAACATTACAAGTTACATTGCAAATATTTACTTCTAAACATATGTAAGCGTTTTGGGGTTTGTGAATAAATATTTAAAAGAAAGATTACTAATTCAAAGGGTATCTACATTTTATACTTTAATATACACTATTCCTAATTTCCTTCTGAAGGACGTGTATTTGTATTAAACTTACTTGCGAGTAAGGGATTATATAGTTGTCAATGAAGGTATTTTGTTTTAGGCTTGGTTTCCTTGATGAAAACCAAATATACTCGGAAGTCCCACATCCATACCGAAGATTTGTGTTGAATTGTGTGCTCTAGAAAATGTATTTTGAAGTCCTATTTATAATGTGGATTTATTTGAAAATCATAACCTTTGTAAAGGGAATCCATACAAAATGGGGTTTTCAGGGTAGTCCCTAATCCACTGTACTGGTGTCCTTACACAAAGGGAAATTCAGACACAGAGAGACACCGAGGTGAGACGGCTTAGGGACTTGGGAGAACGCCACGCGGAGAGTGTGGGATGGAGAGAGGGTCTGAACAAACGAGGGGTCCCCAGAGATCACCCAGAAAGCGCCAGAAGCTGGGACAGGCAGGGAACCCCTGCAGGGTTCAGAGGGAACATGTCCTGTGACTCTGGTTTGTGCCTTTAGCCTGCAAGACTCTGAGAATAAATTTCTGTGTTCAGCTTGTATTTTGCTTCTGTAGCCCTCAAAACGTGCTTACTGAAGGTTTCCAGCGGCTTCTGCAGACCTCTCCCCAGTTACACCACCAAACAGTGAGCTGGGGACCCTGGTGAAGGATCTGGCAGATGGAGCTAGAGTCTCAAATCAACCGACTTTCCAATGGGGAGATATATTATCTAGTCTGAAGATTACATGAATCCACTTCCTGAGCTGACTTGGGATTTAAGACACCCAGGAATGAATCAGTTTCTTTGATTTTTTCTCTTTAGTGATAAGGAATGTAGCAGATTAAGGGAGAATGTTAATGAAAGAGAATTATATCCCCATATTTGGTTTATTTTAAGCTTCCATGAAATCTACACTCCTAGAAAATTTTCCTTTCTGCTTGGCAAAGTTTGATTTAGAAGTTTGAGTAAGCTGAAAAGGAACTATAACCTTTGTTCCATAGAAACCTAGTGTAAACAACTGAACCGAGAAGTGCAGGAGATTCTTGTATCTGCAGATAACCCATCTAAATAACAAGGAGGGAACTGTGAAGGGAAGGGAGGCAGTCATGTCAGGGCAGAGTCAAGAGCCTGCCCCCTGACTTCTGACGGATGGCTGATGCGTCCATGTTATTTGCAAATTAACTTTCTTCAGCCCTTTACACATTTCCAAGATAAACAGATACCTTTGACTTGAGAATATTGTGAATCAGCCTTTCTAGTTTAACATGCAGGAAAAGATACTCTTCAATTAACATACCGCCAACAAGAAGCCAAAACTCAAATAAGACATCTTGCTGTATCTATAAGCTGAAATAAGCAATTGATAATGAAGTGCATTAATCACTTCTAAAGAAAAAAATCCATGAAGGCTTGACTTTGAAATTAAAATTATTAAGACAGTTTCTAAAAAAAACTGTAATAAGATTGAAATTCATAAATTATGTGAGTTGTCCAAATGTCACAAAGATCCGTGACTCACCCAAGGATCAAGTCACTTGCTTCTTGCTTTCCATTTCACACTGTGTTCAATTGTAGTACAATGACAGAAATTGACATAGGAATGATTTAAGTGATATCAACCATCGGCAGAAAGTTACAGAGGAGATTATTAGAAACCTGCATTTCATATTCTCTAGCATTCCAGGCATATATTCTTGCAGTTGTATGATGTTAGCTTCTCAAAGATGAGCATACTTTTAAGGTGTTTATGAAATCCAGCAAGGTTAATACTAGCTTCTTTTGATTTAAAGACTTTTTAATTTGATCTTTCTCTTTGTCTCTTTCTTTCGCCCTATCATCCGACCCAGGTACAAGGAGAGAACTTTCTCTCCTTTCCTCATAGATGAGCTCCCAGGGGAAGGACCTCAGTCCTGCAAGGGAACAAAAGGAAAGCATAGTTTGGTAAGTGGCTTCAATTTGGTGGCGGCGATATTGATATGCAAAGTGACCACACATCTAAGTCACTTCCGGCAAACCAGATTTTTGCATTAGTAATTTTAATATTAATGCCCACAGGTGTATTACCATCTCGTTCTTAATCAGTTCTGAACTTCAGAGGGTATGATGGACATTGCCATCAAAACATAAAAGTAGCACCATCACAAATTATGATTTGAACAAGATGTTTGATATAATGGATGGTTACTTCATTGAAGATCATCAAGTATTGCTAAATATTCTACATGATTTTCTTTTGTAGTCCAAGAAATTTAGAGAAATGCAAATTATGAGGTATATGCTATAGGTCCAAGTATAACTTAAGATTTCTTCTTGTTTTAAATATGAAAGGTATATATTATTTTCTAATTTAAAAAATGAAGCCACTGAAGGTCACACAAAAGTTTTAAAATTGTAAAAGTTCTAATCACTGAAAAAATTATTTGGTATTTTTCCATGTACAATGTGAGGTTAAAATGTTGAAAAGAAATGCTAACCCATACAATATGTAGAAGCACCATATTTAAATTTTATTTCTGATAGTGTGTTTTCAAAAGACCAATTGCTTTTGAGAACTTCTTTGTGTTGGTTGTCCTGATGCTGGAAGCTGTCCTCGTGCCTGGGATTCCCAGTTAGATTCTGGCACTCTGAGGCCACAGAGGTTAAGGAATGGGAAAGTGGCAAAGACCAGGGACTGAGGTGGAGCTGCCTCCTGTCCAGGCTGACATCACCCCTCGGTTGTACCGAAATTCTACCCTGATGCTTCTTAGTCTTCTAAATTCCTGTAATGAGAGAGTTAAGTCCCTTTGAAATCCTTGAGATATAATCTGCAGTATATTTTATTTATCACATTTCTGTTTTATTATAAACTTATACGATTGTTTCACATTTTCTTGCCACTTTAAAATGTCTTAATAAATTATCTCTGTCTCGCCCTGGGCAAACTTGAAGATTATTTCTTCTCTTTCCTTTCTTTATTTTAAATTGCTAAGAAAAACAAGGAATATTTATTGCATACACACATTGATTCTGAATGTTTCCCTTTGATTCCCACTTAGGAAAGAACAGTTTAAATTTACTGCATAGCCATTCAAAGGACTCTTTGCCCAAGTTCAAAATCTAGCAGTACGACTCAAGAAGCCCAAATGTTTTATGAGAAGACAGGTAGCTAGACTTGAAGTGCTTAACATTTTATCCCAATACTTAACTTCACAAAATATATTATAATAAATGCACATATTAATTGTTCTGTCTTTTAAGAAATTTAAATAATTAGGGGCTGGAGCAGTGGTTCAGTGGTTATGATACTTGCCTGGCATGTGCAAATACACGGTTTCAAAGCACAGTACCACATACACAATGAAGTGTCAGAGCAGCGAAGGTCACATGAAAAACTAAATAAAAATAATTTTAAAAAAGAAATTTAAATAATTATATGTTATTCCTTTGTTTAGAAAAATTTGCCCTTTTTCATAGTATTACTACTATCTTAAAGTTTTGAGATATTTGACAAAAGGCTGAACTTGGTTTGCAATCTGTCTCTTATCTGAGACCTAATTATGAACAAGGCACATAATCTCTTATGTGCTCACATCCTAAAACTCTTAAATTGAAAGGATTTTACCAACTCTGATAGATTATTGTGATGTTTAAAATAAATCATGCATGTAGAAGACAGTGCAGATGATCCACCAAAAGTGTTTTTTTTAGTTGACTAGAAAAAAAAATTATATTACATAGATTTTTAGAAGCCCCAGAATGTGAAAAAGTAAATGTTCCGGTGCTCATGGCCATATCATTTATCATTGATCTTTACTGAATGACATACCAAGATTTGGAAGTCTTGGTCAATATCTCATAACCTATACTGAAATCCAGGAGGCAAAAATTACTTCTATATTAAATTTGTGAATAATCCCTAAGCTATATACATAGTCCCAGTGATGAAAATTTAACTGTTTTTCAGCTAGAGCAAATAAATAGCTCAGCCCTACCTTCCTCCTAGTGACCTGGCAGCAATTTTAGGTGGGTGATAACTAAGATAGATGGGTAAAGTTTGTGTGGAACAGAGCCAAAATGAGCATATTATATTATCTGATGTAGTATGTGTTGAAAATACGAATTATGCTACAGATAGGATTACTATTTATCAATTAAAATAAAATTTAAAGCAGAAAATCATGGTATAAAAACTGAAACAGAATATTCAAGACAAACTCAAAAATAAAGCCACTATAATAAAACAACCCAGAGTCAAGTTGGAGTTAGAGACTGAAGTTTGGAATTAGATGAAAAGGGATCAGAAAAGAGTCAGGGGCAGGTGGAGCAGGTAGGGCATCTGGTTTTCCAGCCGTAAACCATGACTGGGATTCTCTGGTTACCTCTGCTAACTGAGAAGCACACTGAACATTGTGGGGGCAGGTGCTGAGCTGCGTGGACATTTCTTTTCACTCGCCTGCCAGGTGGAATCTAAATGAAATTCCCATTTCCTAAATGTCTTCCACAGGGCTGGAGCAGTTGCTCAGGGCTACAGTGCTTGCCTGGCATGCACCAGGACCCGAGCTTGAACCCCAGCACCACATACACAACTAGTGTCAGAAAAATAAAAACCGGATGAAAAATAAATAAAATTTACCCCCCCACACTGTCTCTCTCTCTCTTAAAAAAAAGTTTCCCATGACATTTATTTTATTTGATTGATAATTTATCTTGTTGTTCCTTTAGGGTGAAAACATTCACAGTTCTTTCCTGTAGCTTTTTTAAATAAGAAGACATCCTTACTGTCTGCTTTCCACCGTCTCTGCGAGATCAACATTCCACATTCCAGAGAGATCATGCAGTATTTGACTTCTATGCCTGGGCTATTTTACTTGACATAGTGTGTTCCAGTTTCCTCCATATTGCCACAGACATCAGGATTTCTTGATTTTTATGCCTGAGCAGCACTCTACTGTAGTATAGTCCACGTTTTCTTTATCCCTTCATCAGTTGATGGGCACCTGGGCTGTCCCCACATCCTGGCTGCTGGGTCTGGAGCAGCACTGAGATGGGCACAGGTGTCTCCTCTGCAGCCAAGGCTCCATTTCCTTGCCTGCATACTGTAATGGCAATGGGGAATGCCACCACACTGCTGTTGGTAGTATTCTGAGGACAATGGCTGTACTGATTCACATTCCCAACAACAGGGCCTCAGTTTCCCTTTTCTCCACATCCTCTCCAGCACTGTAACCAGTGGTTAAGAGAGTGAAGGACAGTGACAGAGACAGAGAAAGAGAGAAACAACTTTATTTAGTTTTTCACATGGCCTTCCTTGCTCCAACACTTAGTTGTGTACGTGGTGCTGGGGTTTGAACCTGGGTCCTCCTGCATACCAGGCAAGTGCCGAAACCACTGAGCCACTGCTCCAGCCCCAATCTTTAGTCTTTTCGATAGCCATTCTTACTGGGATGGGATGATATTGTCAGTTTGACTTGCGTTTCCCTGATAGCTAATGATGTTGAGCATTTTTTATTAACACACTGACCATTTACGTTTCAATTCAGGATGTGTTTATTCAGATTACTTGCCCATTTCTTTCAGGGGTTTTTGTTGTTATTGGGTTTGGGAGGGTGTTTAAATCGCTGATCTCAGTGCAAGCCAGTTTAGTGTTCTTTTAAGCATCCTGTACTTCCTTGTTTACAATTATCACTGTTATCCCACTTAATATGGCTGCCTTGAAAATGCGTAGTTTTTTATCTTAACTTTTGTTGTATTTATAAGGACTTCATTTTACCGTGGTCTATTAATAAGCTTTTTAATATGCAAGTATAAAAGCGCTAATACTTAGGACTAATTGGCTAAGCAATCAAGGAAGTCTTGCTTACTTCCCATAGTCTGAAGATAATGAAAAGCTGAGATCCAAGCAAACACAGAGGGGATTTATACTAGTAACAATCTTTGCACTATTAAATAGCTTGTTTATTTTCCCATTAACAGAACTGATTTGGGGGTCCTACAGGCACTAGATAAATATTACACAGACTGACATGATATTACTACATGTAAACATACAAATATTACTATTTAGAAATGTGATTAGACTCCTAGCCGCATTATCAATAAAGCTTTGTGAGCAAACTTACTTATTATTTAAGCTATTACAAATAGAACTGTCGCCACTCTTAATCATTATTTGGATGCATGAAGTTTTGACTTTGTATTCAATTAAGCACTTACAAATAAACCTGCAATTGAGGAAGTTATTCAAAGTTCTTTCTAGACTATGCCACAGATTTCATAAACCCAGGCACAGGCCATTTCCTTAGCATTCACTGTGTTCCTACGGGTACTGAGTTGTGACTCCAGAAAAACAGAAAAATCCCTTGCCAGGTGTTGCTGAACACCTGTTGCTACAACCACACTTTGAAGGCAGGGATCATCCATCCGTTAATGCCAAAAAGGCTCCTCCTGGTGGCTGCCATTTATTTCACCATGTTGGCTGCAGAGAATTCTCCAGCGTCTGTCCAAGACCAGACTTCTCAGGGTTTTCAAGCTGGACTGTATTCCCCGTGTGTGCGACTCTGCAGTCCAAATGTGCCTAGATGGCCTTCTCTATGCTACTATACAATGACCAGAATCTTAAAAGAAAAATTAATCTAGGGACCAACGGTCTCCCTTATCAGTGTGACATTTGGCTCAGATGATCTTCCTTATTCATTTTGGCATGGATACCGTACAGGTAGGCATTTTCAGAATTGATTCATCTCTGACTGCTGCTGTCCCTGATCAAGCTGTTGTGTGAAGCCACGGAGGTCAGGGTGACAGACCATTGTGGGTATGCCAAAGGGTCATGTGAGGGACAGCAAAACTTGGTAACTAATTCATTTCCTATTTCAGGAGAAAAGTGGGCAATTAAGGAATGTTGCCTCCATTTTTCTTTCAATTGTCTTATATGGAAATGAATGAAGTTATATTTGGAAATTTTTTAGAATATTTCATAAATATATTTATAAACATGGAAGCAAAAAGTGATCCTTTGAGTCTCCTGTGGTTCCAGAAATTAGTCAACAGAGAAGGTGAGGAAGAGCACGGGCACGTAGAAGCCTTCCAGGAGCCACTTACTGAGTCACACTGGGTCTGGCCGGCTCTGGAGCGTTGTCCAGGAACCACTTTAGACTTTAGAAGCATGCAACAACCTCCACGCTGGCTCAGTCATCTCAGTACCAGGTTTCTAAGTCACAGAGGCCAAACACAAGCTAGAAGAGCCCAGGGCAAGCAGTACTCACAAGCCAGATGAGTATCTTAATACTTTTGTTGTTGTTGTAACGGGGATTGTCGGCTGTCTTTGTCATCATGTTAAGCCCCAGGTGAGGAGTGAGTCAGTCCCAGGAAAGGCATCAGGGACTGCCATGTTGAATGTTGGATGAGCCCTGAAGGCCCTCTTGGACCCAAGGGGGTGTTCTTCAGAGGTGAGGCAAGGTTGTGCGAACCCCCGCCAGTTTTCTTTCCCGCTGCTTCCCAGCCATGAGGCCAGCAGTTTGCTCTGTCTTACTCCCCCTCATTCCTTCTGGCTCTCTGCACCAGGGGTTTAATGGCCATCGTTCTACTCAGTAATGGGCTGAAAACTCTATAAGCATGCAGAAAAGAAAAACTTTAATCTTTATAAATTAGTTATCTCAGGCATGTTGTTATAGTGATGGAAAGCTAACACAGTGACCAACCCACTTACCAGCCCTGGCCCAGCTGCATAGAGATTGGATGACTCAGAATGGAGAGGGTAGGTGCCACTGGTCACTAGTAAGTCATCAGGTCCTCTTCATGTTACATCAGGGGGTACTTTTTAATCCAAATGCATTGATAATCTGAATAAAATTTAATTTTGTTAAATGTTAGCAAGAGGGGATATGGATATCAATCACAGCCTCTAGTGTACCCATATTGTTAAAGTATAGCAGTTAGACAGTGTTAGGACTTATTAAAGCAATTGTGTCATTGAATTATTTACCACTGTTTAGCAACAGACCATTTAGACATGTGACCGCTTTGATATGTCCCAAACAGCCAGTATCTTCTTCTTCTTTATTAAATTAAATTAAATTAATTAATTAATTATTTTTTTGATACCAGGGATTGTACTCAGGGTGCTTAATCACTGAGCCCATCCTCAACCCTTTTTTAAAAAAATTTTTTTTTTGAGACAAGACCTCACTAAGTTGCTGAGACAGGCCTCAAACTTCCGATTCTCCTACTGCAGCCTCCTGAGTCTCTGGGACTATAGGCCTGAGCCACTGTACCTGGCTAGAGCAACCAGTTTCTCAAGGACCACACAGTCAAGGGTCAGTTCTGCATTCCATGATCAGACCTCATTTCACCATCCTGACAATAGCACTTGTTGTTGATCTCTCCCTCCTTATTGATACACTTTCTCCTCAATACCCAGGATACAGTGCTGTCTACGCTGAGACCTTTGAAATAATCCCAAAGCCAAGGGAGTCACACTCCAAGACCGCCACAGCCAGCCAGGTTACCCTAGGAAGGAAAGCAGCTAGCAGCCACTGTCAGTCACCTGAGCACCTGGAAGTACGAAAATCAAGATCTCTTCTTAAAAAGTAAGTCATTGACAAAAAAATTCACCTCCAAGAAATAAATATGAGTAAGTAACTCAGTAATGGAGAAGATATATGCCTGAAATATAAAAAGCAATGGAATCTACTTAATTAGAGAAATAATAGTCAACCAAGGAAATTTTTTGACATGTTACCATATCACAAAGCTTGACAAAACATGCAGAATGGAAATTAAGCCACCAGGGGAGCAGGTAATCCTGTGAAGGAATACAGATTTCTTCATCATGTGTGGCAAGAGATCCCTTGATAATTCCCCTAAAGTTGAAGCATGGTTTATAAAATCCACATTACTGCAGCCTCATAATATTTTCCATATTCTTTTCTTTAATCAGAGGGAAGCTTTAGAAACAAAAATTTCTGGTATTGATTTAAAAAGCTACCTGAAAATTCATCAATTCATATTTTGATAAATCTTGTCATTTATTTAAGTATAGGTATAAATTAATACTATGCTTTCAACCTTAATAAAATAGATACTAATTCATTTTAATACAGTAATAAATATAATTTTTCTGTGATACAGAATTAATACATATTTTAAATTATATTCCCAAAGATTTTAAAATTAAAATTATTGATAGATTTTTATTTTTTTAATCTTTGTGTTGTTTATTTCTTGGATTCTATGCTGTATATTATTTTTCTAGAACAGCATGTTATTTTTATCTAAAATTATATTGCTATGTCTACATCTATATATATTAGGTCTTATTATTCATGGCAATTTGTGGTGATGTGGCTTGATAACAACATTGGCAAGCAGGAACTAGAGTAAGATAAGAAGTAAGAAGTCTTGAAAGTAGAACTGTTTAAAAAAATCAAATTGCATAAGAATATAAATGAATAAAATGTTACATCAAAAATTAATGCCTAATCTCCTCCTTATATTACACAAGACACAAATGCAATTCCCTTTCATTTAGACTGCATGCTCAGTGATGCACTGCTGAAGTTGTGCTTATACATTTCAAAATATATTTTAGCAGAAAGGTCAATTGTAGGTATAGGTATTCCTTATTGGTGTTAGTGATTTTCACTTCCTCTCAGGCAGCATTGATAAATGTGGTCTGAGAGCTTTGCCAGGGGTGGTGCATCAAGTGGAAGTCACCTGTGACAGAGCACAGCAGCATCAGCAAAAGATTAATGCTGAGACTGTGGAGTAAAAGAAATGTGAAGCTGAAACCCCAGAGAGGCAGGGAGCAGGAAGCCGCACACTGGACAGCGAAGTGAGCAAAACTGCAGAGTCAAGAACCAACGCCCAGCATCAGGAAATCCTTACAAAGCCAGATCGGTTATCCCAGTTCCCAGGGAAGCAAACACCCGGAGCCTCTGTAAAGATCAGACACGTGACATTTATCTCTGTATACTCAGTAGCCAGAAAAAGTTGAGTTGCAAGGAAAACTTAATAAGGTTTTAATATTTGAGTGGATAGATTATTTTCCTATCAGTGTTCTAATAAATCATCACACATTTACTAGCTTCAAACAGCTCAAATTTATTATGATTCTGGAGTCTGCAGCTCTGAAATGAGTCGCCTGACACCGAAACAAGGACAAGGCACAGCTGTCTTTCCTCCTTGAGCTCTAATGGAGCTTCCATGTCTTGCCTCTTACAGCTGCTAGAAGTCACCAGCATTCTCTGGTGTGTTTCCCTAGCTTCATCTTGGAACCTCTCTAGCTCTGACTTCCTTTTTTTTTTTTTTTTTTTTTTAAAGAGAGAGGGACAGTGAGAGAGACAGAGAAAGACAGAAACAACTTTATTGAGTTTTTCACATGGCCTTAGTTGCTCCAACACTCAGTTGTATACGTGGTGCTGGGGTTTGAACCCGGGTCCTCGTGCTTGCCAGGCAAGCGCTGAAACCGCTGAGCCACCGCTCCAGCCCCTCTGACTTCCTTTTTTCCTCCTTCTTCTACTTTAAAGGATGTTTCTGATTACATTGGATCCACTGAAATAATCAAGAATAATCTCCTTATTGGAAGTGAGCTGCTCAGCAACCTAATTCCATCTGCCACTGCAATTCCCTTTGCCACCCACCAGCATGCTCCTAGGTTCTGCGCTTCTGAGGATTAGGACACGGACATGGATAGAGTACCACTATTCTGCCTACCACCGTGGTTCTCAGGCAGAAAATGACAATTTGCTATCCGTATTTTCTGTCTCAAGTTTTACGGTTATATTTTATCTGAGAAACTCTGACGATTCTCTCCCCAACTATACTAATGAAACTTTTGAACTCATTTCATAAATATGATGGGATTAATAACGCATTGCATTTTTCAGATGCATGTTTATGTAGACACATGTAGACATATGCATATAAAGATATGTGTGTATATGAGCTCTTAGAGATGTCATATATAGTGTCAGGAGAAAAATAGATGTTTTCACTGTGGATATGAAATATAATTATTCAAAAATTCTCCATAGTACTCTCACGTAAACATGTAGAGAAGTGAGCACTGATTTTATCTCAGACTAAACATAGAGCATGGATTGTGTAAATAACATAGGAACTGGGATTGATGGGTTTCAAATATCCATACCGTAGCCAGGATGAATTAATTAAGGCAATTATGGCCTTGAAGTAAGGAGAGGTAAGTGACAGTGAGTTATGCATCACAATGAACCTGCGGTTGTAGTGGAAACAGGGCCTCTGTGTCTCGGATGGAGTGGGGAGAGGTCTTCTCTGGAGCATCAGAGCTCCAGGTCTTCTGTGCAGAGGATGAAGGTGGACAGAATTGGGGAGAGGTGATAGCCCCATATTCTCCAGTGTCACTGTCAAAAGCCGTGTACTAATTTAACAGACATGTACTATTCTTCTAGCTTCCCTTTAGGACTAAAGCACAATCATTTGTTAAATAAATAAATAAAGTACAGGTGAGGACATTTCCTACAAGTTCATCAGGCACATGTTTAATGATTTAAAAATACATATTCATTAAATAATTGCCCACAGGCATGGCGGGAAGGCATGAAAGACAGGGGAGGAGAGGAAAAACTAGAAGCAGCAGGGAGGGAGAGAAGTAGGAGACAAAGGTGGAAGCCACATGTGGAGAGAGGAGCCCGACAAAGACAGAAACTGGGAAAGGTTGAGATTGTTCGGCAGGCAGAGCAGGAAGATTGTGGACAAGAACATGGCCCCAGGAAGCCAGTTTCCAGGTCGGTGTGGGCCTGAGTACAGGAGGGCAGACTGCATGTGGGCAAGAGGATGAGGAGGGGAGGAGGGGCAGGCAGCAAAGGCAGCCCCCTCTCCACCTTGCACAGAAGGCTGCCCCCTGGAGCGCAGCCTGAGAATCCTGACCCTGGCATTTCCTTTCCTCTTCCTGTTGTGTTCTTCAGAAAACACAGGGTTCTGTGATACCCAGCCCAAGTACTAAACAAACATCCAGCTTTCTTTGAAAATGCATGTGACAATGTGATCAACCTTATCTAACTGAAGACGTCCCTGACATGGCGTTTCGTGTTTTCCTTTTGCTTTGATTTTTGTTGCTTTTTTTCTGCCTTAGTTTGAACCTTTGTCTCCTTTCCTCATTACTGTGTCCTTGACTTCTCTGTGTCTCGTTAATGATGTAGACTATGGTTAGCATTAGCTAATACTCAAGTACTCTTGCTTAGATGCTGCAAAATGTAGTAATCTATTCTATTCATTGAAAGACTGTAGTTTTGTAATTATTGATCATATTCATAAGTACAAGACAAGATAGTTATTAGATAGCAAAATAAATATATACATATATAAAATGGCTTATTTTCATATGAATAAATAGTTCAAAACATATTACCCAATTTTTCTTTTTCTTTCTTTTCTCTTTTTTTTTTTTTTTTTTTTTGTTAAAGAGAGAGGGACAGTGAGAGAGAAGCAGAGAAAGGGAGAAACAGCTTTATTTAGTTTTTCACATGGCTTTAGTTGCTCCAACACTTAGCTGTGTACGTGCTCCTGGGGTTTGAACCCGGGTCCTCGTGCTCACCAAAACCACTGAGCCACCGCTCCAGCCCCCTAATTTTTCTTTTAAGTGTCATATTATTAAAGGTATGTATATGTTACTTTTTCAAGTAAGTGATCAAAATGGAGAAAGAGTTGGTTTCAGCAATACAGAAGGTAGCACTGGGCACTGAATTTAAATTGCACTGTTGAGATGGAGACCTCCAGCTCCTAATGCTAGTTTCTTCGTAGAGTTTCAAAATATGAATTTTGGAGGAACATCACCATGCAGTCCCTAAGACAGGCCATTTATGTGGGCGTGGAATTCATATATAGTAGAATACACAGAAAAAAGATGTTTAGCTGAATTTTCCCTGTTAAGATTGGCCATATAGTGAGATGAAAGAACAATAGTTATAAAATCAATGACCATATAAATTAAGTATTAACTCAACCTACAATTCACTGGTCTGATAATCGGAAGAACTCAGAAAACTCCACTATTATGTAAAACTTTAATAAAGGTGCAAGAAGAAGGGTGTGAAGCAGGAGAAACGTGTCTGCAGATTGGGAGTGGCAGAGAAGGGAGCAAGTTACCTTGATTTCGGGGAAGCTAAGTCAAGTTTGTGGGGGGGGACATTCTATAGCTTGCTGGTCACTAGCTAAAATCATACAGTCTAATTAGTTCAAGGAGATTTACTCAATATATTTTTCTCCAAATAAGTAGAAAAACTAGCACAGGGTGCCTCTCACTCAGTTTGGAGCATTAAACAGCATGTTATAAATGCAGAGGTCACAATGTTTATCCTTATCTTGGGCAAGGGTCACCATCCAACTTCTAGAAGTCCCTGGAGAATAACTTAATGCTACCTCAGGACAGGCACAAGGTAACAGTATCCTTATATGTCTAGATAAAAAAATAATAATAATTAAAAATAAGAGAAGTATTTAAGTATCCAAAGACTGAAAGAGAACAAGAAAGTGCTAAACTTGTAAGCTGTATGCCGGTTTAAGCTGTATGAAAGGGCTATGAGAGCTCTTCTAGCCTCATGGGTGCTGGAAACCCGCATGATTCCTGGGTAAACAGACAAGACAGAAGCTTCCAGAGTCAGCACTTAACTGCCTGGCAGGCAGCATGAGCTTTAGGTTTTCGGTAATTCCCGTGCTGCACCCCCGGATCTCACGCATCAACACAGAACACCCCAGGCTAAGGCTCCTCCACGGGGGTTCTTCATTATCCTATTTAGAGACAGTTCTCAATTTTTTTTTCAAAATGTGCTAAACATGCTAATATTACAAGACACTTAAATTTCCAGGGCTTGAGAAGTAAATCAAAGGAACTTAGCATGCGAGGAGTGAGCCAGTCTTACAGAGAGAAGTAAGCTGAGGGTTCCCACCCTGGTCGCAGCCTGGCAGAGCATCCGCCACAGCCTTTCAGCAGGTAAGGGAAACCATTTGTGGTGTTTCTGCTCTGATTTGTTCTGTGGTTTTGTTTCTTATAAGTTGAGACAGGTTTCCCTTTCAGTTTTGACTTCCCTAAGATGAGTGCTCTGTAAATGCCACCCTCTTTGCCTCCATGAGGAATTGGCTTTCTTCAGTGAGAACAATTTCTCCCTCATATGTGGGAGTGAACTGTTGAATTATTCGAGCAGGGCTGGTGTGCTGTTCTAATTTATGATATGTCCCTCTACATAATGCCCCATCTAGAAGCTGTGAATATGTCACCTGAGGGTGATGGAGATCTCCAAATAGTCACTTTCCAAAGTTGTCACTGGTACTTGCTTTAAATTGGTGTGATTATGCTTGAGCCACGAGATTTGAGACGAGGGGACTGACTTACACAGATGCTTTCGAGGGCTTTCAAGCCTTTCTTCCCATCACAGTTCCAAACATCAATTTCTATGTCATGACTGAATATGACACTGATTCCTTCTTTTGCTGTGAATCCAATTAGTCTGTCTCTGCTTCTGAGCATTTTAATTTTTTTTATGTGTATGCCTTTTCTTTCCTTTTTGTCTGAAGAAGCTGTTTACATTCTCAGAATGTTTGTCTTAGATCTCCATGCTTGTCTGCTTTTCAAATTACTTAGCCTTTCATTCCAGCTTCCTGTTATAGGTCTGCTAATGATCACCCTCACCTCTCTATACTCAGGCTTTGATTTAGTTTCTTCTCTTCACACATATATTGGATAATTTGAGGTACATTCAATAGCTCACTTAAAAGGAGCAGACAAAATAATCCTGACAAAGTCTCCACATTGATTTTGTAATCTGTAAAGGTTTACAAGAGCTTAATGTGAACGTTTTTTGAAACCTAAGGAAATCGGACAACTTATTGTTTCAACCAATACTTTTAAGAAAGGATGAAAGCAGATACAAAAAATAAAATGAGAAGTCTTCTGTAAGGATATATAAAATCCATATAAAATAATGGCTTGGTTGAAAGTTATCTTGCTTCATCTCTATTTTCAAGTTTGTGTAGGAATTAGTCAAGTGAGACACAGGCTTACCTAAGCTCCACTTACCTATACAGCAATAATTGGGAAAAGAAGGCACAAATAATTTTCTTAGTAAAATTTCCAGGTTTTTACTAGTGCAGGAATTTTATACATAATATTGGGGTTCATTTTGACACAATCACACAAGCGTGGAATCTAATTTTCTCCTATCCAGTCCTCATTATCTCCCTTTTCCCTCCACTTTTCCTTCACCTTTAACCTCTCTTCTACTGTACTAGTCTCCCTTCTATTTCTTTATACTTGTAAATTTTAGTTAGTTTTTTATAGATATACCCAAGTTGAAATTAGCATAATTTGGTCAAATTAATCAGGCCATTCCTCTCTTTTCCAGGTCTCTTCTCTTTCTCCCACCCCCCTTCCCCTGCTCCTTTGAATGCCTTTCTGTTTTCGCGGGACCCTCCCACTGTGGTCTCCCTGTTTCGCTCCAGCTTTAGTATACGAGGGAAAATGCTCTACCTACAGCTTTCTGCGTTAGGCTTCCTTCACTTGGAATAACACCCTCCGTTTCCATCCATTTGCCAGTAAATGCCATGATTCATTTATTTTTATGGCTAACTAAAATTCCATCGAGTATATATGCCACATTTTCCTTATCCATTCATCTGTTGATGGGCATCTGGACTGGTTCCATAACGTGGCTATTTTGAATTGTGCTGCTGTAAACATTGATGGGCCTATATCACTGTAATATTCTGACTTTTAGCTCAGTTGAACAATTAACAAGGAGTGGGGTAGCTGGTCATAAAGTACTTCCATTCCAAGGTTTTTGAAGAATTGACGTATTGCTTTCCAGAGTATTTGCACTAATTTGAAGTTTTACTGACAGTGAATGAGTGTATCTTTTCCCCCACATCCTCATGAATTTTATTATTATTTGTACTCTTGATGATTGCCATTCTAACTGGAGTGACATAAAATATCAATGTGATTTTGGTTTGCATTTCCCTGGTCTTTAGGTATGTTGAACATTTTTCATATATTTATTGGCCATTTGCATTTCTTCTTTTGAGAAGAAATTATTTGATTTTGGTGGTTTTTGTGTCTTCATGTGTTCTAGATATTAACCCACTTTCAGAGGAGCAGCAGGCAGTGATCTGTAGGCCCTCTCTTTTCTTTATGCTCTTTATTTTTGTTCTATGCTGCGCAGAAACTTTTTTTTTTTTAAAGAGAGAAGGACAGTGAGAAAGAGAGAGAGAGAAAACTAAATCAATTTTTGTTGAATTTTTCACATGGCCTTCGTTGTTCCAACACTCAGTTGTGTACCTGGGTGCTGGGGTTTGAACCCGTGTACTTGTGCATGCTAGGCAAGTGCCGCAACTGCCGAGCCACTGCTCCAACCCCTGTGCAGAAGCTTTTAAACTTGATGCTGTCCCACTTATTGACTTTTGGCTTTATTTCTTGTACTTTAGAAGTCTTATTAAAGAAGTTGGCACCTGGGCCAATATGTTGAAGTGTTAAGCCCTGAGTTTTTTCTAGCAGTTGCAAAGTCTCAGATCGAAGTCCTAGATCTTTGATCCACTTTGAATTGACTTATATGTAGGGTGAGATGTAGGGATCTATCTTTATTCTTTCACATATGGATTTCCAGTTTATTAGCACCATTTATTAAAAAGTCTATCTTCTCTCCAAAGTATGTTTTTGGCACCTTTATCAAATATCAGACATATGTATATGGTTTTGTTTCTGTGTTTCCTATTATATTCCACTGGTCTTCATGAATATTTTATGCCAATTCTGTGTGTCTTATTCTTCCAAATGAATTTTAAGACTATTATTTCTTGTTCTGTGGGTAATGTCATTGGTGTTTTGATGGGGACTGTGTTGAATCTTCATAATGCTCTTGGTATTACGGCCATTTTGACATTATTAAATCTGCCTTAACCAAGAACATGGGAGGTCTTTCCCTATGGTAAGTTCTTCAACTTATTTTTTTTTTTTTGTTCTGCTCTAATTTTCATTGTAGAGACTGTTCACCTCCTTGATTAAATTTATTCCCTCATATTTTATTGGGTGTTTTTCCTTTCCTGCTGAGCAAAACATCAGTTTTGAAGGATGTATAGAGTATGAATATTACCACAATGACAATGCTATTTACATGGATTGGAAGAGCATGGTACTTTCTAAAGACTGTTTTAACAATAAGGAGCTATGGCAGATCTGAGAAAGCTATAGTTTACTGTCTCTAAAATTCTTGTAGAGCTTCTTCTTTTTCTTCCTCTTCTTCTTTTTTTTTTTTTTTTTTTGAGAGAGACAGAAAAAGAGAAAGAGAGAATCATATTGTATTTAATTTTTCATGTGGCTTTCCTTGCTCTGACACTTGCTGTGTATGTGGTACTGGAGTTTGAACCCATGTCCTCGAGCATGCCAAGCAAATACCATAATAGCTGAGCCACAGCTCCAGCCCCGCTTATAGAGCTTTTTATTCAAACAATCTGTCTAATGTATAACACCTAAAATAAGACAAAATCATAGTAAAAAGGATAAATCAATTTTTTAGTTTTTAAAATTGAAAAAAGCAAATGTGTTTAAAAATATGTTATTTCTTCATCTTTACATGACTAATTCCCATAGGCCTAGGACTGTGAAGAATATGGATTTCATATCTTGGTTTTAAAATGCTTTTGATATAAAACATTATTTGCAATAATGTTAGTGATTCTCATTTTCTCTCATTTTATAGTTAAGAGAAGACTTTATTATTACCATTTATTGCTAGCTTAAACAGTGATTCTTAATTATGTTCTCCTTAGCTGACCTCAAAACCAGTCTTAGCAGATCTTGCGAACTAAGGCCATGTGTGTGATCTGAAATATCCCATCAGTTATGCTGAAACACCTCTTTGAGGGCTTTGATGTCCATTATTCCCTGTACATTTTATTGGGTAGGGCTATGATGGCATATTGTATAATGCAATTCCTCTTCCCAAGTTCTTGAAATCATAAAACATGAGCACTAGATGTCCTGTCTGAGTCTCATCTAGTAAAAATGTGATTTAGGCATGGGGGATAATTTATTCCCTTACATTTGTTTTATTTCTTGTACATTAGAAGTCTTTAGAAGAGCATATTGTTAAGAATTAGAAGAATAAATAAATGATAAATTGAATTCCTTTAATGAAGACATTAGTGGATTGTATCTCCATGCAAATGGAATAATTATTCTTTTCGCTATCCAATAAGGATAATTGAAAACTCTGGGTGACCTATCTAAAGTAACAGTACAAAAGCTCAGAAAGAGGCAGAGAAGAATGCCGGCTGGTGAGGGACCTTGAGACTTGAATATGACATAGCGGTGAGCATTTTGTCTCCTGTCACCAGAAATAGAACTAGAGAAAATGGCAACCAGAAGGTCCAATGGGACTAAACCAAAACGCTTTAAGAAAGGCCAGCTCTTTCACGTCAAGGACTAAGGAAGGGCAGCCTTGTGAACAGAACACTTTTAGATGCTAACTTCTCTTTTCTAGGCAAAAGGAACAGAAGAATTAGTAGCACAGTCCACATTTCAGCCCACCAAGGGAAGAATCAATGAAGTGTAAGATAAAACAAAGAAATCATTTAATCTGGTCACTAGAGAGAGAAATGATAGACAACTGGAGCGTAGGCTAGGATTACTGGTGTAATTACATGCAGCAGAAGAGCTGATATTCTGTTCTTCAGGGTCACAGGAGAGAAGAAAGAGGGAGACCAAAACAGTACTTGGAAGAAGAACAGTCCAAAAACAGCTCTTGCCACTACAGAGCTTATATAAATCAGAGATGCAAAAAACTGTACTTTCTCCTAAACAGAAATACACATCAAAAAGTCATAATTAAACATCTAAGAGAAAGGAAAAAGGAAATTCTCTTGACAGCAGCTGCAGGAAAAGAACCTGTGAAGATGCATAAAGCCAAGACTATCTGAAAGGCAGCAAGTTTCTCATCAGAAAAGGTGGAGGCTGGAAGGCTAGGATTTTTATTAACTGCTGAAAGAAGGATCCAGAGCCAGAATTCCTAAACAGAAAAAAAAAATATCCTTCAGTAAGGAAAGGTGAAAGATTGCTTTGCCAGATCTCAACACTTGACTGTTAACTTCTTGGAGATGGAAGTCAACACTCCTTTCATCTCCTTTCCCATGTGCCAAGGTGACCCACTGCAACCTAGTAAACCACCAAAAAGTGTCTGTGTTGGGGAAGGCAATAGCCAGGTTTAAATTTCCCATTTTGAGAACTACCGATTCTTATCAAAGGTTGTATATAACCCATCAGGACACTATAAGGACCCCAGGGATCCACTTACTCTGTTAACTGCTTTCAAATCACCCCATCCTCATTTAGTCACTACGTTCACAGATGTCCATTTGCTGAATTTTTTTTTTTTTTTTTTTTTTTTTTTTTTTTTTTTTTTTTTTTTTTTTTTTTTTTTTTTTTTTTTTTTTTTTAGTGAAAGCAAAATAAATATTTCCTAAGCTAAGAACTGTTCATCTTCAGAGGAATTTACTACATAAAACCTATGAAATCATCCATGGGTTTTATGCACTATATTTTCCCTTCAGTTCTTAGATAATAAAACGTAACAGTTAAGCATTGGAGCTTGGTAAGGGCACACACCTTGATGATTGATAAGAATTTGAGTAAGAATTAAGTGCTCTGAGTCATCATTATCAGACCATAAAAGACTCCCAGGGTGAATTATGGCTATGTATGAAAAATAAAAATAAATGACAAAGCACAAAATTAATTCATTTAAATGAGGATTATAGTCTTGCGAGGCTAGAACAGCAGGGTTTCTTGGGGACTTATTTAGATTTGTAGAAAATCCAAGTTTTGCTGTCTGTTAGTGTTCAAGAAACTTTCAGAGCTCTTTGGGGAAATTGTGGAGGGTTGTTGGAGAGGATCCCTTCCCTATGGTGTCTCTCTTCCTCACTGCTGTCCAAGGTTTTCTGGCAAGGTCACAGACTCCAAGTTCACAGGAATGCATCCTCTGAGACTGGGATGAAATTTCTAGATTCTCTTGAAAAAAGAGAAAGAAGGGCATAAATACAAGATATTTTCAGCTCCGTTTATTGACAGTTGGTATGCAAAGTGTTTTGTTAACATTTTAATTTGATGTTGAGTAAGCAAGGTCATTTTCCTGGGATGTCCCACAGAGGAAAACATGGGAATGCATTTCATTAAAGTCTTCTTCCAAGGTTATTTGCATAACACTAAATAAGCATATATACTTTTAAGTCAAGTAGATTACAAAGTAATAATTTTATTTATTTAACAAAAAGCTGATGCTGATTTTCCTGAAATCTTCCTCAATAATTAGTAGTTAAAAGTTATCAAGACATCTGATAATGACAAATTTATCTGACTCAACCTATATTTTTATTGTAGGTCATAATTGATGTTATGGTAAGTCAAATTATCAAATTACCAATTCAACATTGTATAAGCTTAAAATCCTTTCTCTGATTCCTTTCAAAATGCATTCATCTACTGTGGGAGACTATTTTCGTGGTGAAGTGTGGATAAGAATAAGAGAAAAGTGTGATATCACATTCTCTTTGCTCATAAACAAAGCATATAGAAAAACTCTGAAAACTCTGATTTGGAACGCAGGTATCCATTTCCAGTTAGCTTTCAATGCACACATCTTTCATAGTAATTAGGATTTGGTTCTTTTTTTTTAATTTTTTTTATTTTGAGCAACCTTACAAGATTTTAACAAAATAATATAAAATGTGTATAAAATATGTATACATTCTGGATATTGCAATTGCTAGTTACTTAGTTTACATGTGAAATCCAATTTTTAACTCAGAGAATCACAATGTTCATCTTTTATTTTGGATTCTTCAATACTGATAAAGGAAAAATAAAAGTACTATTGCCTTGCAATATTGTAATTGGTTCTTGGAGAGGTCTCTCCAGAGGCAGAAGTGACCCCTGCTAGAACCTTCCAGGGTCTTGACAGATCTCAGATGCATTAGGTTTTAGCGAAGAGAAAGAGCTTTGTGAGAAAGTTAGAGGTGAGAATTCGCATTCCCAGAACAGAACACAGACTTGGGTTTTGGATTAGAGTACACGCAGGTGAAATGCGTATGATCCGAAGGGGCTGGACATTTTTGGAATTGGGAAATACTGGGCAAGATTGTTTCCCGTTGGGGTGTCTTGTCTGGCATGAGGGTTTCAGCTTATACCTACATCTCTGGCAGTGGTGTGGGTGAAAGAGTGATCAACCCAGAGGGTCAAGGTCCTATCCTTGACTCCGGGCATCACAAGGTAATTGAACTCTTTCAACTGAGGTCTTCTTCCTGCTCTGCTTCATTCCAGAAAACTTAAAGGGAATGGGGAAGTAACAAAGTAATTTGTAGGCTGTAAAGTGCATCCTTGTATTCTGGATCCTTCCCCTCCATTAGGTATTTTGTCCTGCTCACAAAATGTTCACGAGCCACTTGTTGCACATTCCAACATAGGTATTTCTCCTTTAGAGGGACGGATGTTGTTGCTTTGTTTTGTTTTATTCACCCCTACATTTCTGTTTCAGTCCAAGGTGGGACACCAAGCACTGACGTTCATTGGAGGAAACATTTCCATCAACAAGCAGGACTATCTGCTTCCCGGGGTGCATGGTACATCCATGTCTATGAGATTTTTGAACATAGACAATATTCTGTTCAGTTTCATAGTGATGCGGGTTTTTGGGGATGAGGCCGAATTCTCTGCTCCTGCTGGTGAATGAGGAGGGCCTGGCTACAGAATTCCATAGCCAAAGAAGCCCTTTTTCAGTGTTTGCAGCTCTTCCCAGTTAGAACTGAGAATCTGGGCTTGTTGCAGGTTTCCGCAGCTCAAAAGTGTTAGCAGCTCCCCAGCTTAGAGCTGGGATTTCCCGTGGCGCTGCAGCTCTTGGTGTGGAAACACGCCCCGGAAATTTGGTGCCCATCTTCTGGGTCCTTGTGTCATGAATTTGAAGAATAAAATCCACACGGACAACCACAGAAGGGGGAGTAAAAGGAGCAGGATTTATTTATGAAGAAGAACAGAGTCTCCACAAGGCGGAAGGGCACCTGGAAGCAGGACACCACCTCAGTATATTAGGCCTGGGTTTATATTGCTTTTAGGTATGACCATAATTAACCTTCATGAAAAGCAGGTATTGAGAAATGCATCAACTCCATTGGTTAAAATGTATGTAAAATAGGTATTGAAACAGGTCAAGAACACCATTGGTTAAAAATCTATGTAAAACAAAAGGTGGCAAATGGACACAGGTGAGCCTCAAGGTCCTTTTGCATTTGAAGGCCCTGAGCATGCCCTGTCAATCACTGCCTCTACCAGCTAGCTCTTGGATGGGGGCCCTTCTCCTGACTACCTAGCCATTTCACTGTCTCTCCTAATCTGTCTCAATATCTGACACAAAGATTTCCAAGAAATTAAACACATACTTCTGTTCTGTATAGATCACTAAAAGACCTTGGTATTTCAAAGTATTTCTGGTTGTAAATTAGGGATACAGGCAGCAAGGTCCAACACCCTGTTCATAATAGGAAGCCTTTGGGCTTCCTCTTCTCACAGCTGTTGCCTGGGACAGGTTATCATAGGGTCAAGATGGAGCACTCAAGCCGTCACCAAGAAATAGTGATTGTCACCACAATTCATGTATTAAAGAGATGATAGGGGGATCCTAACAGCTGTCCTTGCCAAAATCAAGTAACTGACATTCACTGCGCAGCAGGTCCCTAGTGGCAGCCAGGAGATGCCCAGGCCACTCAAACCCAGCTCCAAAGGAGACCATGGTGTGTGAATATGAACAGGTGGTGTCCACCCTTGGCTTCCTGCCTCTTCTTCCCTTCCAAGGCCCACCTGGAGCCTATTCTAGGGGGCCCCTCCCACTATGCTTCTGTTTTGTGGTGCCCCATGCTGCAATGAGGTGGTTTCCTGGAACTGAGCAAATCACTCTCCAGGAAGGAGAGGAACTCTGACTGGCACTCAGACACTCCAGCTTCTCTACTGAAAAACCTGACCTAGATGAGTCCCTTCTAGGCTGAGGCATCATCTGGGTGTTTGCCCTATGTTCTTTTGAGACCTAAGTTGGACATTCCAACCCCAGCTCCAGGGCTAGCCCATACCTCAGCTCCGTCTCAACCCTTAACTCTGCTACAGCAATACTCTCTGTCCTCAAATTAACCCTCAGAGACTGGCCACACTCTAGGCTAAAGCAATTCAAAGACGCATTATTCTGAAGCATGATTCCTACCGGCACATTTTGCCATCAATGCCCAATTTTATTTAAGCTTGAAAGAGGAAAGAGGGAGAAGCCTTGAGTAGAGGAGAGGCAGCCGCCAAAGCCTTCTGCAATACAATACTCAATATTTCATTGATGGTGGAAATATGGAAGAGCTGACAGACAAGGGACGTGGAGCAGCAGACAGTCTAGTCACCAGGAGTGATGCAGTCTGCGCTGCCATTCCCTGGCAAGCACCCAGGTGCAGCCCGTACTCTAAAACTGCAGTTCCACATCACAGGTTTCAAGTCCCACACAGCCTGGGGGTGACCTCCACTCTGACAGTCTAGAGAAATCATGTTAATGTTCAGGGCCTTCTAGGGGCAGATGCTGATGTACTCATCTGCCTTCCCTGTCTGGTCCCTGAAAGCATACTCCACATTGAGGGCCAGACTGCTGCGCTTCACCCAGCGTGTCCTGAGGTGCTGGACTATATAAATCCCATCACGCTATAGCGCCCAATCAGAATGAGACTATGGTATTGGATATTCGGCTCAATTACTGCACATGATCAGGTGAAGATGCTTGATTTTTGAGGATGACAGGACATGCCCAAGGATGGATGCACACTTTGCTGTAACATCAACAGAGCAGCAGCACAGAATGGAATATGGGCAGCAATTTTACCCATGTCTGTTTGAACGGAAGCCATTTTTCCTACCAAGGTGAGATCCACAATGCTGTAACACTAGCATTGCTTGGGATTGTTAGAAATACGGACTCTTAGCTTCCATCCCATAACCAGTGAGGCAGTGTTTTCATTGTCACAGGCTTCCTGCGTAACTCTTACACATCTTAAATTTACAAAGTCCATCTCTTCCCCTAAGCACACAGAAGTTCCAGGAACCAAGGACCACAGCCACCATGTTGTAGGCATTCAGTCTAAACCTCCTCTATTCTACACACAAATACCACAACCACCCAAGCTCACTATTTGTGTGTTTGAGAGGTGGATGGTAAACATATTTAGCACTGCAAAGTGAACACCATCACTGCCAATGGGAGGTCCTGGGCTGCAGACCCTTCTGTTGCGCTCCTGAGAAGGGCCTCCCACCTGGTACATAAAAATGGCCAGTGTCTTGTCCCAAATGCCGTATACTTCCTTAGGATAGAGATAGAGCAGAAAAATTATGAAATGTTTCCAGAGTCCTTCCTTGTGTTCCAGGAGTGGAGATGGAGCAAAGATAAGGAGATAATACAGTAAACCAAATATAAAGGAAAATACTATTAATTACAATATGTGAAATTATGCCCAATGGCTATCTGGAATTTTGTTGTTTTGACTTCAAATGACCTCACCTCTTAATATTATTTATCCCGTGTTTTACTTGTGAAATGTCAAGTTTGAGTTAGCATTTTTATTTTCTAAATCAGATTAATTTCAGTTAGTGCTATATTTGCTTGAGTGGATGTATAGATTGTGTGAGTATGTTTTATATGTGATATTATTGAATCTTTAGATTAATCTAGTTTTAGTTGAAAAATAAAGAATTTTAGGTGAGATCAATTCTTCATCCTAGATGCATTTTGCAACTATCTTTTAATTATAAAAATACACTGCTATGTGTGTCACTGCCAAGATCAATCAAATATGAACTTCTGGGGGTTGGTAATTTTGCAACAGAATTTCCTTTTGCTTTAATTTCTTAGGTCATTGCAATATACAACCAGGTTGGGGACCACTGGTCAGATCCAAGCAAGTCTTTGAGCTTTGTTATTTCTTTTTTTGATCTTCACTATAATAATGCCCCATGTAGAAAGAGCCAATCTCCAGTTAAAACATATAGAAGCATCACCTCAGTTTTCTTTGCCACATGCATACATATTCCATTTATAATCTCCACATGTGGAACTTGTCTTCCACGGTGTTCCCCAAGCTTGTTCAGAAGGCACCCTGGATTCACCATGGATATTCCCTGAATTTAAAATTCCTGTGCTTTTATCCAGCATAAAAAGAAAAAAAAAGGAGCTGGAGTGGTGGCTCAGCTGTTTAGGTGCTTGCCCGGGATGCATGAGTACACGAGTTCAAATCCCTGCACCATGTACACACTGAAGTATTGGAGCAATGAAAGCCATGTGAAAAACTAAAATAAAGTTGATTCTCTCTTTCTCTCTCTCTCTCTCTCATTATCCCCCTCACTCTTTTTTTTTAAAAAAAAGGAAAAGAAAAACAGCTAGAGAACATATAAAAAGCTATAATTTTCAATCTTAAATTTAACATGAACCAATATGGACTATTTTACTCTATTCAATCCAAAAATTTGGGCTGAGCATATAGCTCAGTGGAAGAGTTCTAGCCTAGAAGAAAGGTCATTCTGGGTTGATCCAAACTCCACCATAAATAAATAAATACATATATAAATAAAAGCACAAAGATGTATATGAATGGTTTAAACATCACAAATGGTAGCTACCAGTTTTTTAATTCATTTATTCAAATTAGGCAGATTTCAGCTCTAGTTATTTATGGGCCCCCTAACAAATACGTTTTAACACTCTGCTGATAACAAAGGCTTGGCAATGCTATCAATCTTCTGTTTTCAAATTCCAGAGACAGCAGCAGGCATCTCTGCACCTTTGATGGAGGCTGGCTCGCTGTCACTCACACCCCGAAGCAGAAGGCACAGGTTTTCCAGCCAGACATGTTTCTCTGAAGGCAGTCATGCTGATTGGCCATCTTTTCTACTTACCAGCTTACAGAAGCATTTGCTGAAACCCTTCAGAAGTCAGTCTGCCAATCTGATCATTTTCAGAATTTTCAAACTTGGACTTGATTGAAGACATGAAAGGGTTCTCCCACTAATAAGCTCTATAATATATGTACCTAAAAGACAAATTAAACCCTACTTCTAACAAAAGTGTGATAACTAATTTGCAGCATAATTAATCATGGTTACTCTTGAAAATATATAGAGAAAAAGTTTTAAATCAAAGTTTTGAGGAAGATGTATGTGCTGATTCAAATGTTTTTACTTTTACCTCGTTAATTAATTCAGATTCCTATCTTCAAAGAATATCTTAAGAACACAATTCAAAGATTTATGATTCTTACATGAAGTATAATCCCTCAAAGGTTTCAAATGCTTGTGTCTATAAGGCTGCTCCTTGAGATAACATGAGTATATCTACGTTTATCTATAATTCAAATTTATTTCTGCATTGATATTATAAGCCTTTACTTAATATGTTGCATGAATGTAGTTAATTTTAATAAGCAGGTATTATATTGAAATCATTTGATGTTCAGTTTAGCATAAGATCACAAGGATCTAAGAGTTTATTCTATGTCTTCCATTATATCAAAAATTTTTTAGAAAAAGAAATGTGGGTGATAGATATGAGATCAGAACTACATGATTTGAGAGAATTACCTGCTTCATTTCACAATCTGTTCCTCCAAGTGTTTCATTTGCATTATATGTATACATACAGATTTTAATTTTGTAGGGAATAAAGTAATTTTATGATGTATTCAATTGTGCTTATTTTTTTAAACAAATTAATGTTAAAATTATTTTCTCCTTTGGTATGGAGAAACTAATAATGATATCTTTCTGAACTCAATTGCTTATTCAAACTTGACATAAGTATAATATGAAATAATATTTTAATCTTGTATCAAATAGTCAACCTGGATAATTTTCTGATCTTCACAAAACTAACCATTATATTTTTAAAAGATTATCTATATACATCCATTTAAATATATTCACAAGTAGGGGCAGGAGTGGTGGCTCAGTGATTATGGTGCTTGCCTGGCATGTGCGAGTTCAAACCCCAGCACTACATACACAACAAAGAGCAAGGAAACCACATGACAAACTAAATAAAAAATGAGCTTCTCTCTCTCTCTCTCTCTCTCACTGTCCCTTTCTCTAAAAAGAAATAAATATATTCAAGGATATGAGAACGTATACATTTAGTTAGTTTACATGATTTCTTGTGTCTATCTCCTATTCCCTAGCATCCTTTAATGTTTCCTTTATTTAAAAGAATCTTAAGTGTTATATGCACTATCAATTACACTTCAGGGACACATTTATAACTCTAAATATTAACAATCATGTGATAAATGGATCAGTAATAAGACCTTAAATCAGAAAGCTTTCATTCTAACAAAATTCTTTGGTCCAATATTTGTGTTCTAATATTTTCAAAATGAAAATGGAATAGATAATTGATATCATCCAAATTATGATTTCTATTTAGCTCAGGAGGGTGTGCTTGGTGTGCTTTGAGTTTCTTTCCAAGCAGTGATCTAAAATTGAAGTAGATTACAAATGTTCTGTTTAAAGTGACCACATTAAAATTACAGAAAGACAGTGAATAAAATAAAAATTCCCAAATTACTACTGCAAAAGCTATTTAATTCCAGCCTTGTCACTACATGTGTGACTGAACTACTGGGTGCGCATGGGACAGCACTGATCTGAGATGGCAAGGTGTAACCACAGCAGTGCACGTGTCCCCACTGCACGGCAACCCCAGCACACACCCGTGCTCATGGTTGTTCCTGACTCATTTCGAACAGGATTCATTCTACCTCCCACGACAGCACACTCTGGCAGGTCCTAGATACAGGCATTTTTTTTCATTCTAACAGTAGGAAATATTGTATTTCTTTTACATATGCAGATTTTATTTCTCATAGTTTACTTAGTAATAGAGTGTTTTGTTTATGTAATTCAAGGGAGTAATTTAAATGCAAAATTTCAGAATGGTAGAAAACTAAGAAATATGTGTATACACACACACACATATATATAGTGGTACAATTACAAATTTCATGTAATTAGATACACGGCAGCAAAATTATTTAAATTAGAGGTGGGGCAAATCCTGGCAAAACTGTGTCTCACTCTGAGTCAGGGTATGTGAATTGCTGAGGTAATACATCTTCCTCCCTATATAAAACATGTAGCAATACACATATAAAATTTGCAGAAATGCCCAGTTGTTGAGTCAGGAAATAATTCCATTTGGATTTCCATGTTCCTCAAGGAATTCCCATCCAGTGAGTTGGTGTGAAGTTTTATTGAATCCTTTTAGCCTAACAGGTAGTCACACCTGTCACAAGTTTTATGAGGGTGAAAGATCTGAGAGAAAAAAGGAAGAAATGATATTTGTCAAAAAGCTTGCGGTCCAAATGGAAGGGATAAAACTCAGAGAAATAACTAAACTGTAAGAGCAGACTGAAGCCAGATTATTCAATTTAAAAAGAATAAGCAAAGATGCAGATCTGGGAAGCATTAGGAAAGGTGAATAGTGTAATTTGAGTGGAGAATGCCTTTAGGGCAGAAATACAGGTTGATACAAAATCTCAGTAGTACTTGAATGCAAGCTGAAGGCTCTTGGGATTTATTTGACAGACAATAAATAAAGACATGACGAGGCTAAAGAAATTTCTTAACTTAATGTACAGACAGTGGAATGCAAAGGAAGTGAGTGAGGAAGGGTGTATTTTCGAACAAGAATCGGCAGGAGTTGCGAACCATGTTCAGATTCTCTGAGTTGTCTCCATAGAGTCTCTTTGCTCTTCATTATGGAAAAGTTCAACCTGGAAGTAAAATGGAAGGAAAAGTAAAGAAAAATATGAAAAATACATAATCAAAAGCAGGGTAACCCAGTCCAGTTGTTTGTTTGCTTGTTTTTAACAGTGTTTGGCACCTTCCAAGCTATAGAATTCTCAACTAAAGAAATCATGATTGAGGATTTTACCCCATGCCATCTCAGGTAAAGACATGTAGAACAAGCCACAGAACATTTGGTCATTTTTCTTTTATCCAAGCTACAGAGGAAAGGATAAATAAGTAGCTGAAGTCTATGGAAATGAGAAGCAGTTGTATTTAGGGAGAAATAACAGGAAGGCTCTTTAGAGCAGGGGCAGCAGCTGCCTGGTGTCACCCTTGCTGAGCAGATGTAGAGAATTTGTGGGTAGAGATGCTATGGAGAGGTCACTTGATGGATTGCTTTGTTTAAAATTGTTCACAGAATTACGGGTCCTTGTCACAACGTTGTGAGATGTATCTGACAAAGTATGAAATATTTTATTCTGATTGGAAATGATTTACTGTGAACTGATTCAGTGCCGAATGCAAAAAAGAAGAAAAGATGGAAGAGAAAGAATCATAGATTCAAGTACAGGGAGAGTACAGCTGCTCAAAATCCTCATCCTGTCATTATTTCCATCTTGATTAGACTAGTTGAAAATACTTCTCATTCAACTGCACACTGGAAATGGGAGTTTCTCTGTGCAGCTGGAGAAGCAGAGAGAGGCGTGTTTCTACGTTCTCCATGTACACAGAACTCTGGCTCTGCGTCATGTGGGGCACAAAAACACGTGCCTTGTGGTAATCAGGTGAAGAGCAATGTCCACAAATCCTGTGACTTTTCTACCTTTGTGCATTGGAAACATACTTTAGCCACTTTAGAAAATTGCCTTCCACATCCTACCTGGCTAAGGGATGTTGGAAGGGGGCATGAACACCAACGCAGATGACAGGGTCTGCGTCTGAAATCCAGCTGGTAACGATCAGCTACTTGAAAAGGTGTGCAAGATGATTGTTACACATTTACTTAATTTACATAAAGAAATGCATAAAACATACAGTTTTATGTGTCAATGGGGTACCAGGCAATGTTTCAATGCACACCTGTGTTGCGTAAAGCTTGTCACTTCTCTAAGGGGTACGCTTTCACATCCTTGTCCTCCAGCTTTATGAAATTATGAAATGTAGAGTGCATCACCCTTGGCTGTAGTCATCCTGCTGTTCTTTGTTAACCTCTGCAAACCACATACCATCTCTGTGCCCTTGAATGTCTAAGCATTGTGACAGCACAACACTGTGTTGAGTGGGGGACATGGCTCTGTCTGCGGTGGCACACACTCCCACTTTCCTTAAGTCAAGAAGTCACTGCAGTGAGATCACTGTTTCTGTTCCACATGTGCTCTGTGCCTCCTTTGGGTGGTGACAGTGTCTCCTGACATGGCATGCATTTTATAAAGCCTTGTGTACAATCAAACTATCCTGTTGCTTGTCTTCCCTCTTTTCTGTACTTTAGATATCCAGTGGGGCGGGCGTTCAGAACACAACTGAAGGAGAGAGGAGATTTGGAAAGCTAGTGTCCACTCACAAGCACAAACTAGCTCTCAAACTCTCGTCTAGTTGAGCTCTTTGTTGCTGTAGTGTGATGGCCTGGACATTGGGCCACCATGGTGCCCACTGCCCTGTGTGTTCCACTCTCTGCTGCTCCAAGTCTCACGGAGCAGGTTGACCCACCAGAGCGGTTCTATAAGCATTTGTCATATGAATGAGAGCATCAAGGGGGTGATTGGCAATCTGTTCTCCTTAGCAGGACAAGAACACCCCAAGCCCAGTAGGGGAGATTTAAAGAAAAGAACTCACAACATATTCTAGTGATTATCTCCAGAATCCACCCTCTCAAGAGGAGAAACCAAAGAAGCATCCTGTCACCGGTTCCATTTAAGACTTGTCAGCTTCTCCAAAGCAGGTTTCATGTTGAGGAGAGAAGCAGAGATGCATTCTGTTTATTAATACAGAATGCTACTGATGGGCTTTTCTCTCAACAGTAGACAAAGGGGTGACAGACGGGACGCACAGCGAGAGCTTAAATATTTAGGCTCATGACCAAAATCTAAATTAACCATTTTTTTCAAGTAGCCCTTAACAACAAATGCATACAAGCAGTGGTTCAATGTGTAGAATGAGATATGGAGGAAGGGAAGAAGGAAGGAAGAAAAGAAAACTGCCCCATGTCCCTGAAAGTCCCAGTGCCCACCAGGGATAAAGGATACACACACACAGCAAACCTAATAAAATATGATTAAGAGCAGAGTTTCCATAGACCCTGAAGAAAGAAGAAACTAACACGGCCTAGGGCATGCCATTTATTAACTTACTTCTAAATTATTTCTGAGGGAGTGATATTGAAAGAACCCTGCATTCTGGGTATAATTAAATTCAATTTTAAATGCACAAAGTACTTTACACATAGCTCAGCTTTAGGGGACATATTGATGTTTAGACACAGCTCTTAGTCCAGTGGCTTTGGGAAACCATTGACACAGACCTTTGGCACACTTGTATGTGTATCACTGAGTGTAAAATTGACATCACCAGTAATAATCAATGCAGGAGGGTGATCTGGAGCAATTCAGGGGTTGAGTGTGGGTCTGTGATGTGAGGAGTGAGGTATGGCAGCGTCTGTGTGGCCAATGTGTTCATGAGCATGAAATAACTAGTCAGGCAGGCTGAGCGGCCCCAGGGAGAACATCTGGATACACGAGGGGCGACAAGAGACCAGGTTGCCTGCAATGGTGATATTCTGCAATCTGTTCCCTGTCTGAAAATTGCTTCTTCCCGAAAGAAAGACTGGGATGAAATTATTTCCAACGTCACTCACCAGTATTGATCAGAGGAAAAAAATAAAAAACGCTAGGGTAAAGAGCTAAGCAACACACAAATAGAAACAATCTTTTCTTTTTCTAAAAAAATGAATAAAATGAGAAAAGACTGAAAAAATAAAGATTTGAAGGACTACAAACTTAACAACCTGATATTTTCCTGGATAATCACAATAGCAGCTAGAGCCTTGGGAAGCTGAAATTGTTCGTGACTTACATGGCATGCATGTTTTGAAGATGGAGAAAGAAAACAGAACAAGGAGTTAAAAGTTGGCTGAAATTCATAGTTACAACCCGGAACTGTGGCTGCCACGCTGGAGGGAAAGCCAAAGCTCCCTAGATGCAGCCAGAAATCTCTCTATGCTTTTCCAAAACTTGTGAAGTCTAGACTTGAACATGTTTTCAAAGGAGGGGAAATCATGAATCTCAGTGGGCAGAAACAGGATGGCAATCACAGAAGGTCATCACAATGAGTCCTTCAAGGGCACCTGACATAGGTGCAGGGACAAGTCAGACTTTGCAAGAGAACGAGAGGGACAGGAGTTGAAAATGTCCAAGCAGAGGACAGCCAAGCGGCTGCCCTTCTTCACAACCCCCCAGGAGAATTCAACAGAACAGAGCTACGGAATGGAGTTCTTGTGTGTTTGTGTTTATTTTTCAGTTTTTAATTTGAACTCCTAAAATACCCTAACATTGAGTAATTTAGATTTTTAATTCAAGTTCATTTTTCTTTTATGTACTTTTTATAGAGAGATATGCCAATTTCGCTGAAAATAAAAGAATAATAAGCAAAATATGTCATTTAATTTCTTAATCACATAAATCCAGATTATCATAATCAATATTAGCAGTGCTACATAAGCCCCCACTAAGTAGATATCCTTAGTACAATCGAAAAGTCCCAAACTAAGAGACTAAACTTCAGTCTCTTCATTACAAATAAGTGTCAAAGAAAAAATTTTAGTAACTGAAGATGAAATAGAAATGATGGAAAAACCTTTTCTTATTTTAATACATAAAAACATAAAATTGTACATATGAATGGGGCTATATATATTTTAAAATAGTCCACAAAAGATTTTGTTTATATAGTATGTTTTATACAACAATCAAGTGAAAATTTAATAAATGTATTAAAAATCACTCTTAACATAAGATCAAACAATATAAGATCAGATGTCAGTTTTACCACAAAAAATTATTTGCTCTAAAAACAGGAGCCCTCTTCCCTAGAGGCAGCATAATCGTTAGTATGCATGATATTAATGAGATAATTAATGTGCATAATGAGATAATTAATAGCTGTGAAAACTACTATACAAAGTTCACTAATAATAGCAGAAACAAATATTTGCATAATCACAAGAAAAATTAAACCAGTATTCATATTTGAATTTGAGAGTAAACACGTGGGATGACAATTAAAAAAATGGCATAACCTAGGACTTTCCCACCTCTGCCTCTTTGCAGAGACTTTCCCTTATGGGGCCTGTTGGAACACAGAAAATGAGCTCACTAGCGAGGAGGTTCCCCCCTTAGGCCCATGCCAACTCTCATCAAAAGCCGCATCTCCCTCGGGAGGGCCCACCATTCCTTCCCAGTTAGCATTATGACAGGAGAGGCTCCATGTTATCAGCATTTTTGAGAGTCAGATAAAATATGAACACTAAAATCTGAAAGGAATATCAATAAAAAAGATTAAAAATATAAGAAGAAATCTTTGCAACCTAAATTTAAAGAACAATCTATTAAACAGAATTGCAAAACACAACTATTAGTTATATGAGTAAATTAGGTTATGTCAAAATTTATAGTTTTTGTGCTACAAAAGACCACACTAAATTAATATATAGATGGGGGAACATCTTTGCCCTAATAAAATTGGACATATTTCAACGTGCTTACTAGTAGATTCTGGAATGCACAAAGAAATTTATAAATCAACCAGAAAAAGACTATAAAGATATGGCTGTTAAATGTACGTATAAGAGAAATCTTGAAAGACAAAAAAGGCATATTGGAAATATGTTTAAACTGATAGATTTTTCATTTACAAATACGATTGCATCTTCCCTTTTTCCTTCCTATGTTTGTTCTTTTTTCTTGTCTTTTTTCTCCCTGTTCTTTCTCCCTGATTTCCTAAAAACAAACAAACAAACAAACTCTGTCCTAGGAGTTACCCCAGGGTGCTCTACCTGTAAGCTAGGTTCCTGGGCTCTTTTGCTTTTGTTTTATAATCTGGAGATGGGGGCTCACTATTTTCCTGAGGCTGGACTTGAATTTGCCATCCTCCTGCCTCAGCATGTCAAGCAGTGGGGATTAAGTCCTATGACTCTGCACCCAGCCTTATCCTCAAATATTTAGGTCCACATCCACTACCTGAGGCTGAGCAAAACAGACATTGTCATGAGCAGGGTGCAGGAAGTGGCATCTCCGTGTGGGAGTTCAAGCCCTGAAGAAGGGCTAGGCAGGTGACATAAACAGGAAAGAAAATCTGGGCTTAGTAGGTCAGCACAGAACCATAACCACAGAGTTCGCCTCCTAAGGCTTCCTCAGGAGCAGGGAACACCTAGGCAGGTGGCTGAGGGGTCTGGGCGGTTTCCCCTAAACTCCCCCTGAAGAAGCATGGTGGATCTGATCCCTCCTTCCTTCTTCCCAAGAGTGAGCACCCACTTGTTTGTTCAGTACGTTCAGCCTCTCCTCAGTTTGTCTCTCACTTGCTTACCCACCTTACTAGCAGCCTTGCCCAGGTCTGAATGTTATCCACTCAGGGCCGAGCTTCCTTTCGAAGATCATCTTCTAATCTGACCCATGTTTAAGGTCTTCCCCTGCTGCTCTCCCCTGACTTCAACTTGATTGCTCCCCATCCTCCTTCTGTGGCCACAAAGTTGCTTTCTTCCCACATTTTGCTTCACATTTAAACTTTCAGGCCCATCTAGAGTTTTTATTTTTCCAACTAGACCCCTTCATCTGTTTTCCTTGGAAATTCTTTGTCAGTTACTGATATTACTTGCTCATCACAGCTGTCAAACAAAGCTTAAATTTGGTTTTTTTTTTTCTTTGATGATATATAGAAGAGTTAAAAAGACAGAAAACGGCCCACAGCAGGAGGGTAGGATTTACCACCATTGCTATTGTTGGGGCATGCTTGCCTAAGCTCCCATAACACAGCAAAGTGGACCAGGGGACCAGTGGCTTCGGCAAAGCACACCAGCTACAGCACTGCTCAGAGTTAAACATTGTTTTACTAAAATTGCAATGTATCACTTCATTATCAATCTTTCAAGTTACCCCTTGAGTATATCATGGGAGCTAATATTTAGTGAACATGGCATCTGTTCTATATGTAATTTCTAGGCCTCTCCAGCCATTATAATCTTCACACTAACCCTAAGAGTAAGGCATGGTGATGAGCAGAGGCTTTAGAGAGGAGGAAGAGGAGGGGAATTTCAGTAGAGGAGTAAAGCCTCTGCCCTGGACCTCAGGTTCCAAAACACTATACTGTACGGCTTTTCTTATTAATGTTTGCTGTAAGATCCATGAAGTCAGTAATGAGGTCTTTGTGAACTTGTCATGGAAGGTTAGACCAGACCTTATATCAGAAACCTGAAAATTTCTGATTTTTGAAGAACCTGAAACTGAAAATTATAATTTCTCTGAGTATGCAATTTCTTGCAAATTACTTATACTTAAATCATCCCTTTTTAAAACCTGAGCTCTCCTAGCTAAACTCTGACCACTCACTCCTAGTACTATTAACTGTGTCCCCCTTTTCTGAAGACTCTAATTGCCGTGGACATGCATGCAATCTATTAACTGCTAGAAGGTTGGGATAATGTCATACTGATAATAAACCCTTCTCTTTCTTACCTGATCTTTTGTCATCTTGCTTGGACTCTTGACATACAGTGAGTAGTTCTGAAATGAGTGAAGACTTCATTTTCCTGCATTAAATGTGATCCTCCCTGGGAATGACTTCTCTGATAGTGTGAACCAATGCAGCCCATTTCTTTACCCACGGTGCCTACCATCCTACTGAGCTCACTGCCAAGTATACCATATTGTAAGGTGCATCAAAACTTGATCTAAATAGCATTGTTAAATATTTAAACCTATTGCATAAATGTATAAACAGTTATAAAAACTCTCAGCAGAGAAAAATGCTTTTTTATTATTTGTATTGTAAAAGAATGTTTGTTGTACCATGATGGATGGGATGGATGGGATGGATGTGTGTGTGTGTGTGTGTGTGTGTGTGTGTATTTTTTTTTTATTGAGGAAGTCACACTGTTTAAATTATTATTACAAAGTAACTTTACCATTCCCAACACATTCTTTTAAAATTATTTTTCAACCTTACTTTTTTTTTTCACTTGAAAGAAATTACAGGGTAAGTCCCACTGATTTTCCATGCTTTCAAAGATCAGCATGAGAAGGCTCTGATTCATCTAGGACTTACTTCATTCAGTTTCTTCACAAATGTGAGCCCTCTTGGTTAGAGAGGTACTTCCTGACCAGGCTGAGTAAGCCTGCAAGCTCATCTGGCTTCGTCCCTGTGCTGTCCTTTACATTTCTTCATAGTTCATTCTTTCTCACATCCAACCAGAATGGGTGCTCCTTGCAACCATGATACTAGCTTCATAATCATTTTATCCCCAACACCATGGGGCAGTGTAAAGAATAAACTAGACACTCCAGATAGGCTTGTTAAGTGAATCAAAGCATTGATGATGCTAATGTTTCAGCAGACATCTTCAGTAAGACTTCCCTGCACTTCTACACATCCCCTCTGGTTTAGTCAGCTTTTTCACTGCTGTGACTAAAAGACCCAACAAGAACAATTTTAGGAGGAAAAATTTATTTGGGAGTTCATAGTTTCAGAGGCCTCAGTCCATAGAAGCCTGGCTCCATTCCTTAGGGCTGGAGATGAGACTGAACATCAGATGGAAGAGTGTGCCAGAGGGAAGCACCTCAACACATCACGTCATCATGCAGAGACCAAATATACACCCCAAAGCCGTGCCCCGCAAAACCCACCTCCTCCAGCCACCCCCACCAGCCTACAGTTACTGGTTCCTATCAGGCTCTCATAACCCAATCATTTCACCCCTTAGCCTCCCCGTGTAGTGTCCTGTATTGAGATTTTGGGGGACAAATTTCATAGCACCCTCCTAGGGAGTTTTCAGGCTTAGGAATGCACCATGAAGACAGGATAAGGAAGGCTGAATTCTATCTTTGCCTCTGTGTGAGTTTTTGCTAGTCCAGGACCTCTCAGCCCTCATGCATCAGAATTCACAGGACTCCACATTGGGCTTCAATTTTACTTTATCATCTTAGATCTTTTCATAAAGCTCCTCAGCTTGCTGGCTGCAAAGAGAATCCAGCAGAGTGAAGAGTGCCCATTATCAAGGTCTGAGGGAGAGCTTTTGAGGAAAAGGAGCAATCTCAAATCAAGCGACACTGCCATCCAGTCTCTTCCCACAGGAGATGGCTGGGTCTTCCGTCCTGGACGCTCTCTAAGGGAGCTCCTCCTCCTGTGTCTGTCCAAGTCAATGTTCTGGATACCGCCTGCAGCTCCTCTCACACACTTGGGCCACAGGTGCTTCTCTCCACATCTCCCTGGGCCAGCACCTCTCTCTAGATCAGGGACTTGCACATTAGCATGCAGAATAAGCTGCAGGACTTGCTGAAGCCCACACCTCATAAGACTTATTGGAATTGGAAATAAATTGTGAATGAAGAGCTGACCTTTGACTACCCCGGTCACCCAACAAACACATGAAAATTGGTATTTCTTCTAGTTCCACTTGCTTGCATTTTTCTCCATTTACTCTAGCTTAAAATTTCAAGGGAGATTTCTGGGCTTGATTAAATAAAATGAAATGATAGAATAATTTGGAATTTGTTTAGGCCAACTTTTAACTTCTTCCATACACTTCTAGTCTTAATAAAACTTATCAGTGTTTAAATATAAGACCATTTTCTTCTCTGGAGCACACTGCCTCCAAATCAGGCTTGTTGAATGGAATGATTTGCAGTTAGACAAAGACTCTCTATCAAAGTGTACATGGGATGAATTTGAGATAATTTCCTCTCATGGTCTTTCTTGCTTACTCTCTTAAGTACAGTAGCTGCTGTGCTATCTTTTGTGTGTGAGTGTGAGGCGCGTGCAAATGAGGGTTTGTGCTGCTAAGGACCGCAACCCTGGGCACTCCTCCAACTGATTTACTTTCCACTTATTTTATTTCTCAATTTTGAGAGAGGATCTTGCTAAGTTTCTTAGTTTTGCTTTGATCTTGTAATCCTCCTGCCTCAGCCTCCAGAGTATCTGGGATTACAGGAGTGCTGCCCAGGCCTAGCAGCTCTGTAAGTTTTGTTTGTTTGTTTTTAAGTTTCTAAGGACAGCTAAGGTTTTATGCTAGGCGCTATGTGCAAAGCAAGTGCTAAATTAATGCCTTGCCTGCTAAGCCCACCCACCGCTAAATAACCAAGCCACAGAGTAATGCAATGCAAAAAACGCAGCTGACTTGGCTGTGTTCAGACGCCACCCGAGGCTATTCTGTTTTCTGTCCCTTCATTGGCTGAATGCTCCTTGATATTATTCTGGATGTATAGTTGAAGGAAATACTGTAAATTTTGTTTCTCAGAAAATGAGCTTCATAAACATGAAGGAAATTTTATGGTGTTATCCCAACAAAAAGTAAGAGAGTTCACACTCTGAAGAGGAAAAACTCATCACAAACTTGTGGGTGAGGAATAACACCATCATGAGTTGTTGCTCATGTGGAATCTGACAAAGGACAGCAGAAAACAGGCTTTGGGCAGAAAAGAGCTGTGCTGCAACAATGCTACTCTGGATTTCACTTGAAACCCGTCAGAAATTATTTTTAAAATAACATTAAAATAATTAACTCTCATGTAATTGATTTATTTGGTATATACAGCATATATTAAAATTGATTTCAATGCAAGGCATGACACATTTGCATCATAATAGCACATTTATGAATCACTTTCAAAGTGACATCAACAAGATAAAATTTTTATACATCAGACTAAGTAATCACCACCTTAAAACAGTAAAATATGGAATGTATTTATTTATGTTCTTCATTTACTTGGTATATAGAGGAATTTATGTTTTTTATTACCAGTGATCCTTTTATACACAACATGAAATTTATGAAAGACATACATCAAAAATTGAAAAAAAAATTCAAGTAGATGAGAAAAACAATATTCAACTATTTAAAATTAGTAAGATAAAAATTGTCATTAATGGGTTATAAGATACAGCTATAATTCAGTAATAGAAACATACATTTATTTTTAAATACAGCATACTAATCTTCCTAAGTAGATCACATTTCAAAGAAAATACTCAATTTTTCAATCTTAAAAATATCTATTTGCTACATGATGACATAATCATTAATTTATGAATATACATATATATGGTTGTTAAGAGACTTCCTGGTTGCCACCATTTCCCTCCCTTTAGGACATGAGGGAGGCTAAAAGTCCTGGTCTAATAATCTCATAAACTTATAATAAACCACTTCTTAACATGTAAGCTCTGTGCTGGTAGAGGTACAATTCCTATCTGTGAAATTACTCTGCAGGGTGGTCCTTATTTATGATTAACAAATGTTGACTATGATTTAAAAGTCAAGCTCCTTGGAAAATACCCTGCCACCTAAAAAACTATGTGGATGTGAATTTTTTGTAAAGTAGAGTGTTCCCCGGGACGCCAGTGACAACCTATGTTATAAGAGCCTTGATCTTTGAACCCAGAACAGAATTGGGTTGTGAGATGACCTCTGTAGCCACCGTCAATATCCTGGTTCTCTTGGTTTGCTTATGCCTCTTATTTCTGGTTTTTTGAACCCATTAGTACATTTGCTATTGGGGAAGCCCTCTACTCGTTTGAGCCTGGTTTGACTATCCACTCTTTTAAGTGAACACACACACATTCACTCACAAATTCAACTTTTGCCTTCCTACTTTTCTCTTTCTTCTATGATTGTTTTTCTTTATTTACCTTGGTAGTGTATGTCAAGCATTTGTTGAGTCCTGGCTATTCACTCATATTTAAAATTAGAGTGTTAAAAGATAACAGGAAACTTTGTCTATAACTTAACATACGTGCAAAACCTGTTAACCTGTGAACTGTGAGTTAGGATAATTGAGGACTTTTTCCTCTTGTTCTGGTAACAACTTTCCCTCTCAACCTCAAGAATCCTCCTATCTTCTAGTCAGGCACAGTAGCACACATCTGGAATCCCACCCGCTAAGGAAGCTGAGGCAGGCAGATGGCTAGTAGGAGACAAGCCTGGGCAAATTGGCAAAAACCTTTAGTGCCATTTCACAGGTGAAATGCTGGAGCAAAATTAGGGCAAGTAACTTACCCATATTAATAAATAAATAAATGGCAGAGAATTAATTCAAACTACACATTTTAGCACCTTTTGACCACTGTACTTTATTCCTTCTTTTAGAGATGAACACATGTTTCAATTAATTTCTTGATTGATGTTGACATTGCCACCTCTGCTGAATTTTGGTTTATGTTTACCTTGTGTTTTAGTCAGCTCTTTTCACTGCTGTGATCAAAAGACAAAACAAGAACAATTTAGAGGAAGAAAGGTTTGACATTCATGGTTTCCGAGGTTCAGTTCATAGATGGCCACTCCAAGGCTCTGGACCCAAGGTGAGACAGAACATCCTGGTTGAGGGCATGGAGGAGGATAGCCGCTCAGGACATGCCACCAGGAAGCAGAAAAGGAACTCTGCTCACTGGGGACAAAACGTAAATCCCAAAGTCACATCTCCAGTGACCCACATCCTCCACCCTCACCCCATCTGCCTATGGTTATCACCCGTTTAATGCGCATCACTGGATTAAGACACTCATTAGGTTAGACCGTTCAGAACCTGATCAGTTCACCTCTGAATGCACTTGCATGGTCTCATACGTGAGTTTTGGAGGGACCACTTCTCTACACCTTATCACCTTTCACGTCCTTATTTCCGCTTTCATTTTACCTCTCCTCTTCTTATTCAATCTGAGCATGCCTATTTTTGTGTGAACTTTTCTTAACATTAGTCACCAAGGCATCTAACAGAAGGAGAAATGTCAGACCACAGGGCTCGAAAATGACCACACCTTTCATCATCATGTCCTGCCTACTGCCAGCCTTCTAAGAACAGTGCAAGCAGGTGGTGGGAAGAGTATCTGTAAAACTTTAATGAAGCTTAAAGATAAATGTTACAAGTCAAGGCCTATGGTGTCCTAGTTATCTGTCTTCTAGAAACAATCAAAAAGCATTACTTTCCCTTCAAAAAAAATAAAAATCATAAGAAATATATGTAAATTCTATATGCAACATTATCAGAATGAATTCTTGTTGGGCCCAAAAGATGATCAGGGCTAAGAGTAGTTCATGCAAATCAACTTAACATATATATTTTTCTACTCAGGTTGGCTTTCTCTAATTACTCAGACATGATTTTTTAAAAATTAGGACAAAGGAGTTAAGAGTAAGAACTCAGAGGTTTTTATTGGTATAAAAAACATAAATGTCAATCTCAGAGCTTTTTTGCTTTAAAGATAATGAATTAATCATGGCAGATACAAGTGCAAATAATACATAATGCATATGCATAGTGGGTTACATCTATACAATTTGGTTTTTGACATTACCATGTTTCTAAAGAGAAAAATAATAGACAGTATTCCTTTGGATCTTTATTATTCCCAAATGTTTTTATTTAAATTGAGAAACAGAAAGCAGCCTCTGGAATCTTGTATCAACTTCATCCCCCAAAGCTGGGTCTGGGACACTTCCACTGCCCATATGCCACCTTGTAAGACCCCATCTTCGGACAAGTCCCATTTGAGGCCAGAAAGGATTAAGAGAAGAAAATGTCATTCCATGGTTATGTTTTAAGAAAGAACAAACATGAATATTTTTCCAGCCTGCACTTGACTAAAAGTCCTTCTATGCTGGCTTACATAGGTGGCTTTCACTTGTCCACCAATGACAGTTTAGCATGTCTGCACTCATCTCACCTTTACATAAGATTTATAAAACACAGAAACATAAAGTTATCACTGTCTCCTGAAAGCATCCATGATTGACCAATTCCCCAGTTCCCAGATTTCTCCCAAGTTACCTACCTAGTACAGGCCCACATCCCATAACCTGTCCTTTCTGACACTCTCCAGCTGTGATGTGTGCCGTTCTCACATTGTGTTTTCCTATACTGCAGTGAGTTACAAGCACAAATCCGTCCCCTTCAGATATGGTCCTGGTGGTCTTTGAGTTGAGAGTTTGACAAATCCAGTTAGACATTAAACAGAAATGTTTTTCATATTAGCAAACATTTAAACTTCTTAGTTGAATATTCTAGTAATCTCTATCCCCGTACCCAAATGTCCATTGCTACAGAACCATTATTTAATGTTTGGTAATGAAGAAAAAACAGATAACAACAACGTTAAAGAGTTATTGGAATTCATGACAAGATAAGTCTACTTCAAAGATCTCCTTAATAAATTTAGTAATTTTAATTAGAACTGCAGAGCCTACAAAGTTTATATTTAATGCTGCTTATTTTATTTACCCCTAAAAGATCAATACTTACCACAAGATACAATATCATTAATTTCATAGTACCTGTTACTAATTATTATGAGTCCTTGGCATATAAATATATCTAGCATGCTATAAATAGCCGTCTGGAATACTTCAGATGGTTATTGCATTTGCAGTTAAGTTGGAGCTTTAAAAAATGTCTGATTACTTCAAGTATAGATATAGCAGAATCTGATTTAGAAGGCAATATTAAAATTTCAAATGCCTTTATATATACTAAAAATCCCTTCGATTGTGGGATTGAAGAGGTTCGCATGCAGAGAAGGAGCCTGAACATATATTGAGTGTGTAGCACGTTCAAGAAGTCATGAAAGCTTGTAGTGCTGCTACAGGCTCACTCAAATTTGTGTTTGTATAATATTGCATTGTCATCAAATTTGGATAATTTGTCATTGCAATTTTCAAAAGGTGTTGAAAATATTTTGTAAATCATCGACTCATCCTTCTCTTCTGGCCAACTTAGGGTTGGAAATTTGTGATATTTAGTCTATTAATGTTGACTTTTTAAAGTGTTGTATCATTTGTCTGGAACTGAATATATTCTTACCATTTGAGACTTAGTCTACTTTTACCTTCATTTATTTAAATGATATTCTGTCTTTTGTCTTAGCTAAGACCTGCCAAAATAAAAATCAGTTGCTTTTTTATTTATGTGTATTTCTATAATCCTAATTTATTACTTCCTCTAATAATATTTCAATTGAGGTAATTACTAAACTCTAGTGCTTACAGTAGTGTCATTAAATTCTCATCAAAGATGAAAATTAACTTTGCACATATTTATCAATCAAACATAAATAATGTGCAATTTTTTTAACCTGTCCACATAGTTTTCAAATTAATTCTATTGGGATCATTACATTTTTCATAGCTTTACTTTTTATTGTATTTCAGATTTTTCAAAATTTTAAAATATTGCAATACAATTACATCAATACATCAAGTGACAATCATTCAAAATTATTTAAATCCTTTAAGTTTCCTGAGCCAGAAAATTTTTTCATCAATGAGAAAAATGGATTTTATGAAAGTGTATTATATTTCCAATAAAATAATTTTGTATTATGTTTAATATGTTTATATATATATATATATACATATATCATCCAATATAGATTATATCTGACCAAATCCAAATCATCTTAGAAGAGAGCAATCTCCAAAACCTGTTGAGTTTACATTTTCTCCTATTTGAGTGAGAGATTGTAGGTAAACAATTCAAAGAAATTAAACAATAAATAATTAAAATCTAACATGTCTGGACTTAAACAGAAAGAGATAAATATTGCTTCTAAAAACAAAATTTTAAACCAGAAAAACAATGATGGTATTGGCTTGCCCTTATTCTTGCTTCACCAAGCAAATTGGATATGTTGTAAATGGGAGTATGTGTTGAATTCAATAAACATGTGGACGTTGAGGCCTCAGAAGAGGTGAGGCTGACTTAACAAAGAGGTGCATAGTCAAGGTAGAAGTGTATTTCTCTGTTGTGTCACTGAAGTAAAGAGACTCAGAGTCCAGGATGGATGGACAGTTTGGCTTTGGGAACATTGCGGGAGGCATGCTGGGAAATATTGGCTTTTCTTTCAGTATATATCCAAACTCTGTGATCTCTCAAGCATAATTCTAGATAAATGAAGCTTATATTCAAAGCAAAATCAGAGTTAATAAAGATTTGGAAATGAGATAATCACTATTTCTGTAACTCCAAATGATTTTTTTATTGTATCAGATGGAGTTCTGCTATTCCTTACTTTTGAGAAGTTCATTCCACAAAATTCCATGTTTACTTTTACAAGCATAATTGAGAAAATACAAGCAAACAACTTTCTTCTAAATTTCAGAATGCCTAGCTAAATGGTTCTACCAGAAAATAGCTCACTTAGATTTCAGATGGAGTTGGCATGGAAAACAATCATCACTTGTCCACTGAACAATGAGCTGAAGCTGAGAAGAAGTTTGAAAGAAGAGTTGGTAATGTGAGTGCAGCAGGTTGCTCTATTGGCATTCTCAGAAATCATTCCTCTGACCCTTGTCTGAATTTCATGGGCACTTTAGAGTGAACGGTCAGGCTGGTCAGACCAACACAGGTATTTGATTCAACTGAATGCAAAATATGTCCTTATGCATCAAGTCGTGGCAGTGTAGTTTATGGAATATTAGCCTACTCAATTACATACCTTCATTTATTCCCAGGAATCTAACTTTAGTGTATAGACAGATTTCCTGAATACTATACAACTATACAGCTCAGGATCATAGTGAATGTATCTTAAAAAATCCATCCAATTGATACGTAAATGTTATTGTATTCTGAAGGTTGTACAAAGGAAAGACTGTGGCAGAACTGAAGGAAACACACAAATTCATGCCCTTGTGGAAATGATAATTTTAGGTTTGAAACCTATGGTGGCTTCGTTTCTGAGTCCCACCGGCAAAATGGCAGGAGAGAACGCACTTCAGAGATGAGGAAGTGAGGAACACCACTACCATGAGGACTTTTCCAGAGAGAGTTTTACTCTACTTCATTACCCCACCCTCCTGCTGTCATGCTGAGGTGGGAGCAGGCTGGGTGTGCTCCAGGATCTGGGGGAGAGTGAATGAGCAGAGGAGCAGAGGCATCCAGAGGGGAGGGAAGAAAGGCTTGCCCTACGTCACTGTGAGGCCCTGGGTTCTCAGTCTGATGAGAAGCGGTGCTGTTGGAAGGTTTTCTGCTGATGGGCCTTAAAAACAGCATATTATGATAGGACACACGGTTAAGAAGTATTTTAATCATGCAGGAAAGGACTGATGATAGACAGTTGATGAATGATGGCAAGATAAATAGCAGATAGAGATTACCTAACATCATGAGGGGCCTCGTGGTAACCTGCATAATAGCAGCCTCAATGGACTTTGTATGTGGCAAAACAGCTTTCTAAACGTGTACTAATGAAATCTCTCTCCTCTATTTTTAGGGATTTATGGTTATTTTTTCTTTCATTTTTTAATTAGATCTGCTCTAATGAATGTTTAGTGTATCAAGTTTTCTATATTCTAGAAGATTTTAATTTCTACAGTAGTCCTAGATCTAGAACTTTCTCTGGGTTTTGCAACGTGGCCACATGAGCACCGGGAACATGTTCTCTGTGACTAAGAGAATTATTAGTTCAGTTTAATAGATATTAATTTATGGGTAAATGTTCACATGTTGCTGTGGACCACCTCTTAGACGGTTGGTTCCAGGACGCAGTTGCTAAGTCCAGTGTGGGGGCGCATTGTCACTGCGGAGGTAGACAGGGCAGGAGGAATTCTGTTAGCAATTACCCGTTCTTTTTTTCTGAGTGAAGATCACAAGAGTGGTCACATTAGGCTTACTGGTCTATGACTTCATATTCTAGGGATTTTATATTTTTATTATTATGCACATACGTATTTATGCACATAAGTTAATAGAAAAAGAAATTAAGAATCTGAAAACAAACAGGATAGATGGTTTAAATTTTGAGTGGTATAATCCAGAGCAATTAGAACCTGAAAGTGAATAGGGTATGTCAATCCATCAGATAAACTACTAATATTTAATTAGATTGAGATATATGGATGCTATTTAGTAAATATTTAGAAAAATGTTTTGAAACTACAGACTAAATTTGGATTAAAATTTAGAGCAAGATACCAGAGCAGAAGTAAATGATAGGATCTAGAGAAATAAGTCATAAATAATTTAAGACTCACTTTTCATGGGTTTAGTGGTAGGTAAACTTCTAATGAGTGACTAGAAGACCTGGGAATGACATTCTAATAATGTGTATTTTCTCTTTGAAATGAGGGATAATAATTTGATGAGGAGGGTAATAAAGTAGAGTGAAACTTCAAAAGTAACAAAATCACTCTTTTTTTTTTTTAATCATGGATTGAATCCAGGGGCACCTAACCACTGAGCTACATCCCAGCCCTTTTTATTTTTTATTTTTAGACAGGGTCTTGTTCAATTGCTTAGGGCTCCATTAAGGTGCTGAGGCTGGCCTTGAACTTGCAATCCTCTCCCTCAGCCTCCCAAGCCACTGGGATTATAGATGTCACCACCCCATCCAGCATGAAATTTTTCACAACTGTGGTGAAGACTGGAGAAGATCCGCACTGATACTTGCAGAAGGAATTGCCCCATTCTGTTTGGCGGGAGTGGGGGGAATTATGTGCAAACAAATGATTAGAAATTGTGACAAATCAGACCAACCCAACCTGAACACTAGCCCAGAACAGCTTTTTCAAGCTACCATTGTCAGGTGTGTTAGAAAGTCCAAAGCATTCCACATGTGTGATTATTCAATTCTGATAGCATGTGATTCTTTGAGTAAGACAAGACATTTTATTCTCGATTAATTCAAGGACAGGTAAATTGGAACTGATCTGAGCTGAGCTGCCCAGATCAAGCCCCTTGCATTACAGCAGCTCTCCCGGCCTCTACTGTTGGTGAAGCTCTCACCACATCAGCCCCGAATATTCATAGGACCATTAAGTAAAAGAAAACCAAGAGCTATAAGATCTTACACTTCTGTCAGTTTTTTCTACCTTCAGAAAAGCATAACATATTTTGTAGATCAACATCATCTGTAAGTACTCAGGAAAATATATAGTTGAAAAGATTTTGGGCTTTCTTTTCAGTTTCCTTTATGGGATTCCAATTTGTGTGTGGCCATCTCAAAGATATTGAAATTATAAATTGTTATATTAGATATGAAATGAGAAAACAGTGGCGGAAAGATAAAAAAAATTGTGAACCACAAATTGAGAAATATGTTCATTTGGTAAAAAAGCCATTAAACAAAAACAAACAAACAAAAAAACTATATTGACCTCCTTATTGAAAGATTTTCTATTTCAATTTAGTAGAGAGAATTCACATAAATTATTTTATTTTGTTCCTCCATTTTCCTCTGACTTTTAGCTCATTTATTTGAACAGTCCTCCTTTGGAGTCCTAATTACAGTGTCCCAGACCTGAAGGTTTCTGTGCAGAGCAAGAATGTCACCAACAGATACACTGAGTCCTTAATGTCTGAGAACAGCGTTTGCTCTCTCTTGCCTGCACAGGAAGTCATAGTTTTGCAATACCTAGAAAGTGAGAAGATGTTTGAAAACTTCTGGAGGAAAAGTAATTCGATACGCAGATCATTGGTCAGTACACTAAAAGTGATCAATCAGAAAAGTTTACATTAAAACTTTGTACATAGTTGAAACAAAAGCTTTTTGTTATTTTTTAACAAATGGATAAAAATTGGGAGATTTATATTAATTTATCCGGTTATACATGAATTTAAAGAGATGAATAATGGCAACACACTAAATTGCTTTAACATGTTTATCATAGCACACTCTTGATTTAGTTTCTTATATTTTCCACTTAGTACAAAATTTTTTGAAAGAGTTTTACTTACATCGTGCACATTTCTTTCATTTTACCTCTAGGTGCCTGTGATTGCTCTTGGAAATTTCCTTTGTACCAGCTGCAGTTCTCACTGATGCTCAGTGTACTTGGCTGTAATAACATATCACACATACAACATTAAACAACTCTTTGTTTAATGGAATTAGCCACTGCTCTGAGAATCAGTAATGGGATGACACTTATGAGCATCTTGCATTCAAATGTAATATTATTTGAAGTGAAGCTACCAAGGTCCAAATTTGCTTTGATTTTCTTTTTTGTTATTGTTTGTCTTTCCCTTGGCAAACAAGAAATCATTTTAATTAAAGAAGCAATCACATTACTATGTGTAATGAGATTATTCTATAAAAAGTTCATTTAGTTTCAGAGAGCCATTATGGTTTACACTACAAGTCACTGCTAAGCAACTAAATGACCTGGATGGGAACAAGGAAAATTCTTAGTTAACAGCCTTTCGAAAATAATTACATGGGTGGGTTTAATGTCCAGATCACAGTGGGTGAAATTCTCACTAAGAATGTAATAAAGTGAGATTAATTTTTAAAAAAGAGATTAATTTTAAAAAGGAAGAATGCTGTCCCCCTGAAATAACTTACACCCTCCACGAACCTCTAGGATTAATATCTTAATTACTGCTTATGATATGAGAGCTCAGTGATGTGTGAAGGTAATGCTAACTTTAATGGATGAGATGCAAAAGTCGATGGAGTTGTCACATGGTATTAGCTATTGCTAGCATGTGGATGTGGCACATTTACATAATGACTCCTTTAAGCATAGCCACCTTCCTTATTTAATTGAATGGAGTGACTTCATTATTTTCTCAACCACTACTGACTTTTAAAAGATATACAATTAGTTCACCTGGGAACAAGTTGCAAGGATCTTGCCTGTGGTTGATTTCAGCAGTCCAGCTCCAGCCAAAGCAGGGTTGTTTCTCTCTCTTTTGTTGATTCCTTCTTTCAGCATCTATGCAATCTGGGGTCAAGTGGAGAGGCAAAAGAAATTGTAGGGTGATGTGGCTGCTGAATTTGTGAAGCTCAGAATTTATTAGAGGAAAGATATTTTTAAATCCTTTGCAAATTTTTTAGATGAAGAGAAGAAGGTGTCTGGATTGAACTGAGGAAGAGAAAGCCGGGAATGAAAGGCCTCCATGGACAAGGACTGTGGCATTTTCAAGGGTAGCTGAAGGTCCAGATCCTGGGAAGAGTGAGAGAAGATGAGGATGGAATGCAAGGCAGCAAGGGCAGGAGTGTGCCCTTCTGAACGTCTCTCTTTACTTGGCTCTAAGAGGACACCTGCATGTCAACATCTGGTAGCTATTTCACATTCATCGCATCCAAATGAGAAGCATAGGTGTTCCTCCAAACACTCACAGAAATTCACCAGCAGCTCACATCAATGACCATGAATTATTCTTTAACTATTATTTCAATAATCAAAATCCATCAGCAAATTATGACCTTTCAAATATATTTCAAATCCAGCCAAGTAGCACCTCCTTCATTGTGAAGACCACAAAAAACATTAAAAATAACAAGCTTAATTCCACTTTTTAAAAATACAGAAGC
>PVKS010001876.1:118460-130233 GCA_004027875.1 Aplodontia rufa | reverse complement strand
AGTCACCCATGTACCCAACACAGGACCTAAGAAGTCCGAGCCCAGCGTCTTTGAAGCCCTTTAAACGACTTCCCAAGGGGGCTGGAGCGGTGGCTCGGTGGTTACGGTGCTTGCCTGGCATGCGTTAGTACAAGGGTTCAAACCCCAGCACCCACGTAAACAACTAAGTGTCAGAGCAACGAAAGCCATACAAAAACTCAATAAAAATTGATTCTCTCTGTCTCTCTCACTGTCCTTCTCTCTTAAAAAAAATATTAAAAAAAAAACAAAAAACAACTTCCCAAATGCAGACCCGCCTTTCCTCACCGAGGACACTCATTCCTCAAGTCTGCTTCACTCCTTCACTCGGGCGCTTGCCTTCCTTGCTCCTTCATCCTGCACACAGGCATTCCCAGAACAATGCGTTCTGGGTGTGACCTACGTGACCCAGTCCCACTCTCCCTGGCGGATGAGCTCCATGGTATCTCCTGATCGATGCTGGCTTTCCCTCTACCCCCTGACCCCAAATGACAGCTCTTATCCAAACACAATCATGGGCCACAAGGACATAGTCTGAGATGGCATCTCAGAATGTGGAAAACTGAAACTGGGCAGGATTGGGATAAGTAGAAAAGAGATGACAGCGAATTCTTGGAAGAAGGGATAGTACAGATCAAAGCAAGCTCATATCAACACCCATTTAGTGTCTATGCAGGGTGAGGGCAGGCTAGGGCTGCGCTGAGCTTGGATAAGGTAGGTGCTGCAAGGGACATGCTCTTTGCAGTGGGGGACAAAGGTGCTATAATCTCTTTCCTCCATGAAAAGTGTCACACACATCCAGTTGGCCCAGAGACTCCTAAGATTCACCAGATTAGGCTACGCGGGCCCAGATAACACAATCCTATTGGAGTACTGGAGTAACTATTGGAGAAACAAAGGCCAGATGAGGAAATAAATAAAGTTGATTCTCTCTTTAAAAATAAATAAATAGGGGGTTGGGGATTTAGCTCAGTGGGAGAGCACTTGCCTAGCGTGCGTGCGCAAGGCCCCAAGTTCAGTCCTCAGCCCTGAAAAAAATAAAAATAAATAAATAATAAATAATAAATAAATAAAAATAATTAATAAATTCACCCATACTAAGTCTGCAACAGTTTGATGACTCAAGAAAAACCACCCTCTGGGCAATGACATCATGATCCAGTCTGTGGAATCTTCCAGGGCCTTGCCAGTCTTGCAGCTCCAAGTTGCAAACTTTAGGCCTTAGGTCCATTTTTTTTTTTTTTTTTTGTAAATAAAGTTTTATCAGAACACAGCCACACCTCTTTGCATAGCTATTAGCTATGACCACCTTCATGCCTGAGCAGAGCTGAGGGCAGCACCACAGGCCCCAAAGCCAGAAATACTCGCAGTCCAGCTCTCTGCAACATCTGGAATGTGCCAGCAGGCAGTGAGGGGGCTAAGTGTCAGCACCTGATCCGGCAGCCCTGAAGCAATCTTCTCTGAGCTGCTGCACCCTCCAGAGGGTCATGTGACTTCCCAGAACTGCAAAGGAGGCGTCTAAGCAGATCCTCCCTACCCAGAGGAGAACCAGGCCTGGGGTCGCCAGTTCTCCCTTAGGCACCAACCCGTGGGGCAGTGAGGGTCACCCACCTCCCTCTTGATATCTCGTCTCACAATCACTTGGGGAATTTTGTTTTGTTTTACATTTGGTACAAGGGATTGAACCCAGTGCTTACCACTGAGCCATATCCCCAGCCCTTTTTACTTTTCATTTTGAGACAGGGTCTCACTAAGTTGCTTAGGGCCTCACTAAATTGCTGAGGCTGGCTTTGAACTTGTGATTCTCCTGCTTCAGCCTCCCAAGCCAGCCCCCAGCTGCTGGGATTACAGGCATGCACCACCACACTCAGCCACACAGGGAATTTATTATTTATGTATTTATATTTATTTATTTATTTATTATTCATTTTTAATTATTTATAATTTATTTATTTTTATTTTTTTCAGGGCTGAGGACCAAACTTGGGGCCTTGCGCACGCTAGGCAAGCACTCTCCCACTGAGCTAAATCCCCAACCCGCTATTTATTTATTTATTTTTAAATGCTTTCTTTCTTTGTTTCTTTTTTTTTTTTTTTTTTTTTTTTTTTTTTTTTTTTTTTAAGAGAGAGGGACAGAGAGAGACAAAGAGAGAAACAACTTTATTTAGTTTTTCACATGGTTTTCGTTGCTCCAACACTTAGTTGTGTACGTAGTGCTGGGGTTCGAACCCAGGTCCTCGTGCTTGCCAGGCAAGCGCCGAAACCGCTGAGCCACCGCCCCAGCCCCCTATTTATTTATTTTTAAAGAGAGAATCAACTTTGTTTATTTAGTCATCTGGCCTTTGTTTCTCCAACAGTTACTCCAATACTTGTGTACGTGGTGCTGAGGTTTGAACCCAGGTCCTCACGCATGCCAGGCAAGTACTCCAACCATGAGCCATTGCTCCAACTCTAGTAATTTTGTTGTTGTTGTCATTTTATTTATTTATTTATCTATTACTTACTTATTTATTTATTTATTTATTTTTAAGAGAGAGGGACAGTGAGAGAGACAGAGAAAGAGAGGAACAACTTTATTTAGTTTTTCACATGGCCTTCGTTGCTCCAACACTCAGTTGTGTACGTGGTGCTGGGGTTTGAACCCAGGTCCTCGTGCTTGCCAGGCAAGCACCGAAACTGCTGAGCCACCGCTCCAGCCCTTATTTATTTATTTTAAAGAGAGGGACAGTGAGAGAGACAGAAAGAATCATTTTTTTTTTTTAAAGAAAGAATGACAGTGAGAGAGAGAGAGGGAGAGACAGATAGAATCAATATTTTTTATTGAGTTTTTCACATGGCCTTCGTTGCTCCAATACTTAGTTGTGTACATGGGTGCTGGGGTTTGAACCCGCATCCTTACACAAGCCAGGCAAGTGTCGTAGAGCCAGCGCAGTTTATTTTATGGTACTAGGGATTGAACCCAGGACCACTTGACTACTGGGCTATATATACCCTTCCTTTTTTATTTTTTATTTTGAGACAGTCTTGCTAAATTGCCAAGGCTTTTTAAAGACTGAATCAATTCGTATTTATTTTTTCATCTGGTTTTGTTTTTCCGTTCCCCAGATGCATATGTGGTGCTGGGGTTCAAACCCAGGTCCTCAGGCGTGCCAGGCAAGCGCTCTACCACCCAGCTACTGCTACAGCCCATGTGCCAGCTCTTTTATTTAACTGATTTTTTTGTGGTGCCTGCGTGCTGAGCAAGTGCTCTACTACTGAGATACACCTTCAGCTTTACAGAAGGAATTTCAATTGACTAGGACCCCACTGACCAAATTATGCTTGGAGCATGTAAGAGTATATCACAATGGATTTTACATGTAACTATAATGTACTAATTTAAAAAATAATAAACAAGCTGGAGTGTTGGCTCAGCAGTTGCAGCACTTGCAAGCCACATGAGAGGACCCAGGTTCGAACCCCAGCTCCACATACACAACTGAGTGTCAGAAAAACAAAAACCAGATGAAAAAATAAATAAAATTGATTCTTTCTTCTCTCTCTCTCTTTCTCTTTAAAAAAAGAGAAAAAAATAAACAAATAGAAGGAAGGCCAGTGGAAGAAGGGGGCAGGGGAAGGGAAAAGGGAAGTCCTGGGGATAGAAATGATGCTATTTAATTTAGTCCTGGGGAGTAAATTATGCTATGCGCATGCATTCATGAATATGTCAAAAGGAACCCCGCTTTTAATGTATGATTACAACACACTAATTTAAAATGCCAAAAAATTGACTAGGACTTGGCAGAGAGGAGAGAAATGTTAAAAGAGGTGCAAAGTTTCTGATAAGATGATGTGTGAGGTTTCAGAAAATTTCAGAACAGGAGAAGCCAGTGTATGATGGAAAGAGAGGGGGGAAGAGAGGGAGGTGTCCTGGAAGAGAAGACTTTGTTTAGAATAAAGCCTCCAGCTGTTTTGCAGGTTTGGGTGAAAGGTCCCCTTCGGCTTCAGGACAGGCACCTCCAGGGCAATTGCTATTTCCTGACCCCAAGAGCCCCAATTCTCAATCATCCTTTGGACCCAGCACTGGGTACTGGTTTTTTGTTTGTTTGTTTGTTTGTTTTTTATTAAGAAATGTATTTGTTGAACAATCAAAAATGCTTCCAATGAAACAATATGATATATATGTATATATATTCTGAAAATTAGATTTGTCCCCTAGAGCCCCCCTAATTTCCCCCCCTTATGCCTCCTCACCACCGCCTCCTGCTCCTTCCCAATGCATCTCTGCAAATGCCTTAGGAGGTGTGTCACTACACCTTTTCTGTTAGTGAGCACAGGGTCAATGTTCTGCATAAAGAGGAAGGAACGGGGCTCCAGGGTTATGGCATGCACAGTACACAGGTTCAAACCCCAGTACCACGTACACAAGGAAGTGTCAGAGCAACGAAAGCCACATGAAAAACTCAATAAAAATTGATTCTGTCTCTCTCACTGCCCTTCTCTCTTAAAAAAAAAAAAAAAAAGAAAAAAGGAAGGAAGTATTTGCTGAACACAAGCACCGGGTTGTACACAACAGAGTTGGGAAACCCCCAGAGTGCGCCTCGTCACCGTCCACATCCGTGCCATGCTAGCCCTTGCCCATCATGCCCTGGGGCCTGGGAGCTGCTGGAGAAAATCCTGTGTCCTGCCCTCAGGGAGCTTCCAGACCAGAGCTGACCCACTGACCAGTTTGCACTTGGAGCTCAGTGGTCAGAAGGGGCCAAGTGAGGAAGGCAGGGCGTCCATCTGTCCCCAAGGGAAGGCAGGCGGTTGCATAAGTGCAGGGTTCAGAGTGTTCTTTTTCTACCGAGCTCTTGGACAGACATTTGCTTTTGTTTTTGTTTTGCCCTACTGGGGACTGAACTCAGGGGCATTCTACCACAAAGCTACATTCCCAGCCCTTTTTATTTTGAGACAGGGTCAAGTTGTGCCAAGTTTCAGAGGCTGGCTTCAGACCTGTGATCCTCCTGCCTCAGCCTCCTGAGAAGCTGGGATTAGAGGTGTGTGCCACTGTGATTGGTTTGAAAAGAGGTTTAAAACCAAAAAAAAAAAAAAAAAAAAGTGGGGGGAGTGGCACTGGAGCAGTAGCTCAGCAGTAGAGCACTTGCCTGGCATGCACAAGGTGCAGGATTTGAACCCCAGCACCACATACACAACTGAGTGTCAGAGAAACAAAGACTGTATGAAAAAAATAAATTAAGTTGATTCTCTCTCTCTCTCTCCTTTTTTTTTTTTTTTTTTTAAAGAAGAAATGGTAAACACAGAGAGAGGTAAGAAGTCCCCATGCATTGGCCTTGATCACCAGAGTCAGAGACTGCTCTGGGCTCAGCAGCGAGCAGGCCTGGGACAGGCAGGCTTTCCCCCAGAGGTTCTGGGAAGCCACCTGAGAGTAACACCTGGGCTTTGGGCTCCGATGAACCTCAGACAAGTTCCTGCTCCCTGTGCCTACTTAAGTTTCAGCTTCCCCATCTGGGAAATGAGAGCAATAGCAATTGTGACGTCCTAGGTCTGTTCAGAAGATGAAAAAAGGAAATGTATCAAAAGGGCTTGGAGCGGTGGGGCTGGAGCAGTGGCTCAGCAGTTACTGCACTTACCTGGCATGTGCGAGTTTCATCCCCAGCACCACATACACAACCAAGTGTTGGAGGGATGAAAAACTAAATATAATTGATTCTCTCTCTTTCTCTCACTGTCCCTCTCTCTCTCTAAAAAACAAAACAAAACAAAACAAAAAACAAAAAGAACCTGCCAGTCTCAGAAACTGAGTGAGGCCCTAAGCAATTAGCAATTTGATGAGAACCTGTCTCAAAATAGAAAAAATGGCCAGGGATGTGACTGAGTGGTTAAGCACCCCTCGGTTCAATCCCCAATACCAAGGGGAAAAAAAGTGCTTGGGAGCTCAGCATGGTGGCCAGGAGACTGAGGCAGGAGGGTTACAAGTTCAAGGCCAGCCGCAGCAACTTAGTGAGGCCCTGTCTGTCTCAAAATAAAAAAACAAAAAGCACTTTCCTAGCAGATGCAGGCTCCTGGGTTTGATCCCTCACAACAAAACCCCCCCAAAAGGATTATTCAGTGTTGGAGCACTTGCTTAACATTGTTGAGGTCGTAGGTTAGAGCACCAGTACCAGACACACACACACACACACACACACACACACACACACAAAAGATTTTTAGAGACGGGGTCTGGTGATTGCAGGAAGCTGGCCTTGAACTTCTGGGCTCAAGGGATCCTTTTGCCTCAGCCTTCTTAGTAGCTGGGGCCACAGACCCCCACCACTCAGCCCTGTTTTGATTATTTTCAACACATATTTAAAGTGTTGTTATTTTAGTGAGCACTTATGATGTGAAAAACAATGTGTCCTGCCCTTCTGGGGGATTAAAAAAAGCAAGGCCAGGGTGATGCTGGTGAACTGGGGTGGGGAGTCTGGGAATGGCTCTGCCTTGTAAATACTCTCTTTATGGTCAGCCACCAACAGTTTGTCAACTAGCTGGCAAAATTCCTGAACAATCAGCTCTGGAGAGCAGGCCCCAACCTCAGTGAACCGTCCCTCTAGCAAGTGACACAGAAGGGAAAAGTTAATACAGCTACAACCCCTGACCCCTGTCCTCAATGGTGGATCCAGCCCCTTGGGCATCCCATCTGCTTTTGGCAATTGTGGGCTGCTAATAGGAAGAGGGGCAGGCTGACTTTTTCTCTGATCTTTTAGCAGCCATCACCCACGTGACAGGGAAGATGTGTTCCCGGAGGTGTTTGGAGTCCTTGCAGGCATGGAAAGATGATGACTCAGAAATGCAAGGCCCTGGGCTCTGTCTGTCTCCAGCAGCTGGGGGGGTGGGGGGGTGGGCCTTGGTTCATCATCTGCACGGTGAAGGCAGGACCTCGAACACACACCCTCAGCTCTAGAATTTTAAAAGTCCAACTTTAAAAATAACTCTTGGAATTCAAGCACTTGGTTAAATTTTTTAAATTTCATTTTAATTGTTATTATTATTATTATTAATTATTTTATATTGGGGATAACCCAGAGGCACTTAACCTCTGAACTACATCCCCAGCCCTTTTTATTTTTTATTTTGAGACAGGGTTTTACTAAATTGTTAGGGTCTCAGGGTCTCAGTAAATCACTCAGGCTGTCCTCGAACTCGCAATCCTCCTGCCTCAGTCTCTTGAGCTGCTGGGATTACAGGATGTGCCACCATGCCTGGTTAAAAAGATTTTTTTTTAATTAAAAAAAGTTAGTTTTTCAACTTAGTGTGACCCTGTCTCAAAATCAAAAAATAAAAACACCTGGGGATGTGGCTCAGTAGTTAAGTGCCCTTGGGTTCGATTTCTGGTACAAAACAACAACAAAACAACATCCCCCCCCTGCCAAAAGTTAGCTTTAACTGAACTCCTGCTGTGTGTGCCTGGAATCGCACCAGGGTTTCCCACACTTTCTCTAACTTAATACCCAAACAGCTTTTTGCTGTTCTCATGCTCATTTGTAGATGAGGAAGCTTTGGCTCAGAGAGGTTGAAGTACTTCCCCAAGTCAACCAGGTATGGGAGAGCTGGGTTCTATCCTTGTTCTGTTTGACTCCGGAGTCTTATGTGTGCCTTTGGCCTTTGTGGGCTTTAGAACAGCTGCGTCCAAGCATACAGAAAATAATTCATGCAGCAAGATTTCCGAGAAAGAAGAGCCACCCGTGGGCAGCAGTTCTCAGAGGTGGCTTCATGGAGGAGGTAGAAATTCAGCTGAGTGGGGTTCACCGTGAGAGACAGGAGTGGGACGTTTTGTGCTGTGATTTGTCCTGTTTTGTGGTACTAGGGATTGTACCGAGGGCCTCGTGTGTGCCAGGCGAGTGCTCTACGCACAGCGGCATCCTTAGTCCTTTTTATTTTTTTATTAGTAGACAGTCTAACTAGGTTGCACAGGCTGGCTTTGAGCTTTTGATCCTCCTGCCTCGGACCCCAAGTAGCTAGGATTACAGATTCGCACCAATGTGCCCTGTTCATAGAAGGCTTTTTCATGAGTGGAAACATAAACAGGAATGATAAGCTGCCTTTGAGTTTCAAGTCAGGGTTTATAGAAAGCAGAGGGTGGAAAGGGCTCAGGAATGAACTATAAGGTAACAGGGAGCCACTAAGGACATATGAGCAAGGGAGAAACAGGATTATATTTGCTTACCAGTAAAATTAGCCTGAGAGCAATTTTTATTTATTTATTTATTTATTTATTTATTTTTTAAAGAGAGAGAGGGACAGTAAGAGAGACAGAGAAAGAAACAACTTTATTTAGTTTTTCCACATGTCCTTAGTTGCTCCAACACTCAGTTGTGTACGTGGTGCTGAGGTTTGAACCCAGGTCCCCGTGCTTGCTAGGCAAGCGCCGAAACCACTGAGCCACTGCTCCAGCCCCTATTTTTATTTTTGTACTGGGGATTGAACCCAGAGGGCTTTTGCAACTGAGCCACATCCCCAATCCTTTTTATTCTTTATTTTGAGACAGGGTCTTGCTAAGTTGCTTAAGGCCTAGCTAAGTTGCTGAGGCTGGATTTGAACTTGTGATCCTCCTGCCTCAGCCTCCTGATCTGCTGGGATTACAGGCGTGTGCTGTGAGCAATTTTATCAATAGATAAAAGGAGAGAAGATCATGGTGTAAGAAGACCAGAGAAGGTAGTTATGAAACTGTCAAACCTCTTTTCATATACAGATTTCATCTTGGAATATAAAAGATAACAGTATACAACTAAGCAATGTAATAAACACGAACCTGTGGTGCCTAGGAGATATCTAAGGCTCCCAGGAGCTCACTGTCAGCCACCACAGTGAATGGTCTCTCTGTTTACTGCTTGTCAGGCTCAGCACATAGTCTTTGAAGTGCCTTAATAGGACAGTAGTTATCACTTAAATAAACAAGCAATTAGCTCAGGAGTAAATGTGTCATTGTGAATGAACTGCAGGTCTGTGGCTGGACTTTGGCTGGGACACTATTAGTTATGAATGCAATGCTGTCACCCCCTTGCTAAGGTCCGGCCTCCTAACCTCAGTGGCAGCTCTCATTTCTCATCTGCCCTTTGGTTCCTGCGCCTGGGAGGAGTGGAGTAACTGGCTGGGGCTGACAGTTGTGGGTTAATGGGTCACCTTGACTTCAACTCGGTGTTTTGAGCAAGGTGGGCGGGCAGCGGAGCCCGCAGCTGAAGGCTGCCCTGGGGTTTTCTTATTCCAACCTGAACACAGGTATGGATAACTTTCACTCCAGTGTGGTTGATCGCAGAGGAACGTGTATATGTGCTTGTGTTGGGTCTCAGGGCTTCTTCTGTGAGTTGGTTTGTCCCCTTACACTAGCTCTAGGAGGCAGCTTAACTTGAAAACTAAAGACTCAGGAAGGAGCGAGGGAAGGGAGGAAGGGAGGAAAGAAAGGAAACGGAATAAACCCAACCAACAGCACCAGCTTCTCATAGCCCAGTGCGCAGGAAGCCTGGGAGCCCTGCGTTCTGAGCCGTTGCTATCACTGGCCTGGTCTTAGACAAATCCCTTCACCTACCCCACCGGCTCACCTATCCCACCTGCAGCTGCCTCATCTATCAGCTGAGGGGGATGCACCTTTAAGGTTCCTTCCAGGCTGTTGTCCCAGCAGCTCAGGAGGCTGAGGCAGGAGGATCACAGGTTCAAGGTCAGTCCAAATAAAAAAATCAAAAGGGCTGGGGATGGAGACTCAGTGGTTAAGTGCCCTGGGTTCAAAGCAAATATGCCGATTCAGCTGACACAGGCCTTTCCTTTCCGTTTGCAGTGCTAGGGATGGAACCCAGGGCCTCACACACGCTTGGCAAGTGTGCTACCATGGAGCTGCAGCCTCCTTCTTTTTTATTGTTTTTTAATTTTGAGTCAGGGTCTCACTAAGTTGGCCAGGGTGGTCTTGAACTTGAGGTCCTCCTGCCTCAGCTTCTCAAGTAGCTGAGATTACAGGTGTCCAGCACCACGCTGGGTGAGAACAGTTTTCAAGAAACCCAAGGGGGTTGGGGGTTTAGCTCAGTGGCAGAACACTTGCCTAGCACATGCAAGGCCCTGAGTTCCATTCTCAGCCCTGCAAAAAAAAAAAAAAAGAAACTCAAGGAGGGTGGTCAGTGGTAGAGGGCTTGCCTAGCATTTACAAGGCCCTGGGTTAGAGCCCCAGCACTGGAGGAAAAAAAAGAGGGGTGTGTAGCTGAGGAAGCCTGGGAGAAGGAAGAGGATTTGTTCTCACTTTCTTCCTTTGCTCTTCTTAGTCACCGCAGTTGAGTATTTATATTTTTTATTATTTTTTAAAGAGAGAGGGACAGTGAGAGAGACAGAGAAAGAGAGAAACAACTTTATTTAGTTTTTCACATGGCCTTAGTTGCTCCAACACTTAGTTGTGTACGTGGTGCTGGGGTTTGAACCTAGGTCCTCGTGCCTGCCAGGCAAGCTTTAAAGAAAGGTTTGGGCTGTCACCATGCTGCCTCAGTTTCCCTTGGTATTGAGAGACAGATGCTGGGCTTTGTGTCTGCTTGGTCTGTTTCCCTGAAGGGCAAGTGGAGCAGCTGAGGCAGGCTGAGATGTTAGTGGCACATTCTTTTCACACCGATTACCATGCAGAATGTGCAGCCCCTTGCTGGGCACAGAGGCACACTCCTGTAATCCCAGTGGTTCAGGAGGCTGAGGTAGGAAGATCACAGTTGGAGGCCAAGCCTTAGCAATTTAGTGAGGCCCTAATTAACTTAGAAAGACCCTGTCTCAATATTTAAAAAATAATAAAGGACTGGGGATGTAGCTCAGTGGGAGCTCGCCCCTGGGTTCAATCCCTAGCATTGAAAAAAAAATGTGCAGCAGGTGGGGTAAGCTCAAAATAAAAAGAAGGGCAGGGCCAAGAATGAGGAAAATGACAGAAGGGGACATTCAGTACAGAACTAAGCTTTCAGGGCCTGGTATTTGATAGAAACCATCTGTGACAACGGTAAAGGAAAACAGAATGGACTTTCTAATTTCTTTAAATTAGTTCTTAAAGAGGAACAACATCTCAGCCCCTCATTTTCCCAAACTTCAGATGCCTGGATAGCAGAGCAAGAACCAGGCAGCTGGGCTGGAGCAGTGGCTCAGCAGTTATGGTACTTGCCCAGCATGAGCAAGGACGTGGGTTCAAACCCCAGCACCCATGTACACAACTAAGTGTCAGAGCAATGAATGCCGTGTGAAAAACTCAATAAAAATTGATTTTCTCTCTCTCTCTCTCTCTCACTGTCCTTCTCTCTTTAAAAAAAAAAAAAAACAGGCAGCTGAGGCTTCCTGGAGGAACAGGACGTTGAGGTCCACTGGGCACCTCTGCACCTCCCCTTGATTCCTGCGACCCTGGACGGTGTAGACAGTGCCTTTCATTTTTCTCTTAACTTGAAAAGTAAATTAAGAAGTTACAAACCGAACTGAGACTTGCAGCCATGTGACCAGTCCTGGTTTGTTAGCTGAGGATAAAACAAAGACGATAAACTCATTTTGGCCACTAGCAAAATATGAAAACCAGACTGCTGATTTTGTTTTGATTTTTTTTTTTTTTTTTTTTTTTTTTTTTCCCAGTGCCAGGGACTGAACCCCAGGCATACTAGGAAGGTGCTCTACCACTGAGCTACCCCCTCAACGTCTCTTACTTTTTATTTGGGGACAGGGTCTCATTAACTTGCCCAGTCTGGCCTTGAACTTGGGATTCTCCTGCCTCATCCTCCTGGGTCCCTAGGATTACAGG
>PVKS010001876.1:27903-118360 GCA_004027875.1 Aplodontia rufa | reverse complement strand
TTACAGGCCTGTACCATGCCCAGGCAATTGCTGTCTTCTTAAAGGACAAGGTTACTTCCCTCAACTGAGAGCCTTAGCAGGGTCCTGAGGCGTTTAGAATCCCACTCTTCCTGCCCTAGCCTAGCCTGCTGAACTGGAGCACCAAGGGAAAATCTCTGTTAGTGGCTTTGGCTTTAATCCACCTTAGCCACCACCGGCCAAGGACCCAGAGAGGGACCAGGGCCTGTGTGTTACTAAATGTGCTCTAACTTTTGGAGAGATTAGTATTTATTTAGGACACCTAAGGCTCCATCTAACCTTTCTGTCCCCGAGGCAGGGGCCTGCCTGGGCTCCATGACGTCACCTGCGGCAGCTGCTGCCTGGGGAATTCGGTGCTCCTGGGCAGGGCCTGTGAGCTTCACCTGCAGGCTCTCAGCCCTCCCAGTCACAGGAGTCTGTTGAAATGTGTGCATGCGTAACAAGGGTGGAAAACGCACATCTGGGCTGAAACCAGGGCAGCTGAAACGAACAAAATTAAAAGCTCAAGGGAACTAGCTGACCTAGAAACTTTTTGTCCCTGTGCTTCTGCCAGCCTTCTCCTTTCTCCCCTAGACCCAAGATTGAGGGCTTTTACCCCTGCCTTCCACAGATGTTTAGTGGAAACCCTGAGCCCCTGGAAGGCTGCATTTTCTGTGGGGATTCTCCCAAGAGCCACATCCACAGCATAGACAGCAGACAGGCTGTTCACATGTGTTTTCCCCATGCACGGTGTGCAAACCTCCCCAGACCTTTTTTTTTTTTTTTTTCCAACTTAAAAGAATTTTTATGGCTCTCTTGATAGTAGTCTTTTCTGGATTTTTCCTCTCGTCTGTGTGGACTTCTCCCTGGGGCACTCTCCCTGGCCCAGATCTCTGGCAGGGGAGAAGAGCAAAGCGGAGGAGGAGGATCCGGAGAGGAATGCAGGGCTCAGCTCTGTTAAGGGGGCTGATGTGGCTGCGCAGGCAGAAGGCTTAGCTCTTATCTCCTCTTTGCCCTGGGCAGGGATTGAGGTTCTCTTTCCAAATCTCTAACTTGATGTGATTACACTGTAGACTGTGAGACTCTAACTCAGTTCATTCACAAAAAATCTCTTTGATCTAGAGGTTTTCTGCACTGCCTCCTCTTTCACTTTTGCCTTTGGTCATCGTTTCTTTTTAAAATGAATCTTGGCTCACTCATTACATCTTTGCTGTAGCCATTGGTGGCTGAACTGTTTTCAGCAAAGAAAACAAAGATTCTAAGCTTTTGACCCAAAGTTAGGGTCTTGATTTGTTCAGTTCAAAGTCCAGTGTTCTCTGCTTGGTTTCTTCAACTGCATAATAAGGGTGACAACAGCATGTATTTCATGGGGTTACTATGAGGGCTGAATGCTTTAATACACATCAATGTTTAAAACGGTCCTGGAGAGATAAACACGTGCCTCGGTCACGATGTAGGGTAGCCAACAGGATCCTTCTAAGAGCCTATGCTATTTGGACTTTGAGCCTCCAAAATTGTGAGCAAAATAAACCTCTTCTGCTGCCTCCTTTTCTTCATCTTCTTTTTCTTTTTCATTATTATTATTATTATTATTATTATTATTATTATTTTGTACCAGGGTTTGAACCCAGGGGCGCTTAACCTCTGAGCCACATCCCCAGCCCTTTTAATCATTTTTGTTTTTTAAATTTTGAGACAGGGTCTCGCTAAGTTACAGAGGCTGGCTTTGAACTTGTAATCATCCTGCCTCAGCTTCCCAAGACACTGGGATAACAGGCTCGCACCACAGTGCTGGCTCCCAAACTTACTCTTTTGCTTCTAAAAATAAAGAGGAAAAGTCTTGGCATACCAAGAGCATTGAATAAACATCCACTAATATAGTGCTATGCCTGTTTGTTTTCTTAAACACATTTTTTAGTTGTAGATGAACAGAATACTTTATTTTTATGTAGGGCTAAAGTTGAACCTAGCACCTCACGTGCTAGGCAAGCCCTGCGCCTGTATTTCTTTACTATTGCAAATACTGGGCTCAGGACTCCCTCATTAGAGGAGGAGCCAAGTTCTAGCCTTGGGCTGGTTAGCAGAGGGGAATGTTCCAGCCTTGAGCAGGCTGAGGTGGGAGTAGAGTAGATACCTTGTAAGCAATGGGAATTAGCTCTCTGCCTGACCTTGGCTAAGAAAAGGAAACTCTTAGATACAAATAAGACCACAAAGGGGAGGGATGACCCCTTTACAAAATGCTGAGGTCAGGAAGAACAAAGGCTTCTAAACAGAGCCGGAAATCATAAGGCAACATTGTACTCTGTGACATAGTGAAGGCCTGTTTTGAGGTGGGTCTAGATTCTTCATGACTTGTATTTTACCTTTACTAAGCAATTACAAGGTAGGACCTGTGTCTGGAGAAAACAGTAGGGAGGAGGACCCAAGTTCCCTCCCAAAGCTATTTCCAGAAGCCTTCTTAGTGGTTAGGGTCAACTGTCGCAGAGAAAGCTCCAAACTTTGCCAGGGACCGCTGGGGCCTAGGAGAGGTTGTTGGGGCAGTGACTTGCGCTGTAGCTCATGTCCTCTTCCGCATGGGTCAATGTAAGTGACGGTGCAGGTCCTTTCCATCCCGAAAGGCAATTTTGAGTGGGCAACTTTAGCAGCAGGCACTAGCTGAAAAGAGGGTGGAGAATGCAAAATATAACCAGGAAAGAGCTAGACTCTAAAAACAGCTTTACAAAGGTAATCAAAGAAATTACCCCATACAACTCTCTAGGCTGTTGAAAGTCCTTGGTCATATTCTACCAATTGAAATTGTTGCTGATTGGTCTGGCCTCTGGGGCGGGGTGGAGGACAAAAAACAAAACAAAAACAAAAATCCCCACCTGACTCACAAACACATAAAAGGTTGAAAACACAAATGTCTGTAATTAAGCTTTGCAATGACGTCTTCTGCCTGCCCAAGTTTCCCACTGTTTTTTCTGTGTGTTTACCAAGCTGCCTCCACCCCCGGGTCTGTCCTGCCTGATCCCTTTTCCCCATGATGGACGATTTTCTTCAGCCGCAAGGCCTTTCCAAATCTTCCAGGGTCCAATTTCCGAGGTACTGAGGTACTGGCTGCGGGTGAATGTCTTCATGTTATGCTGAGTTGATCCTAACTCTGGGGGCTACGTGCGTCGCCCAGGGGAGCCATAAACAGCATGCACCAAGTTCGGAGTGGGAGCGGGTTGGACACATCTTTCCAGCCGGTCACCAGCATCCACTAGGCTTTCGGAGCCCAGGGCGATGCACTTGGCAGAGCACCTGGGGTTCAGGTGCAGAGGCAGGAGCGTTGCGGCCTCGGGGGAGCGTGGGGCGCGCGCCTGTGCAGGCTTTGGGACAGCGGACAAGGGGTGGGGCCGGCGGGCATCCCCGGGCCAGGAGCGCCGAGGGCGGAGCGCAGGCCTTCGGATGCTGAGACAAAGGCAGACGCGAGCTCGGGGCGCACGGGGGGGCGGGACGCTTCCCAGCCGGCGCAGTCCCGACCTCCCCGACCCCGGCCCAGCACCTGCCTGGGTCTCCCCGGCCCCGGCCCCGAGGCCCGCGCCGCGGCCCCGCACACCGCTCCGGCCGCGGCCCCGCGCGAGGCACGCGCCGCAGCTCGCCGCCCATTGGCTGTCGGGGCCCGGGCGCTCCCGCCCCTCCGCGCCATTGGCGGAGCCGCCGCGGTCCCCGCGCGAGCCGCCACTGACATCACGCGGCCGGCGGCGGCGGCGGCGGCACAGGCACCCCCGGCCCAGCCCCGAGCCCCCTCGGCAGAGGCGCCGCCGCGGTGCCCGGCGGAGGATGGTGCGCGGCGCGCCGGGGGCCCCGCGCCGCCAGAGCCGCAGCGCCGCAGCCCAGCCGGACGCGGCGGGCCGCCGACCCTCGCAGCGGGCGCGGGGAGGGCGGCCGCGGTGAGTGCGGAGGGCCGCGGGGCGCCGCAGCCGCCGCGGCCATGGGGGCGCTGACCAGCCGGCAGCACGCGGGCGTGGAGGAGGTGGACATCCCGGCCAATTCCGTGTACCGCTACCCGCCCAAGTCCGGTGAGGGCCGGGAGCAGGCCGGCGGGGAGGGCGGGGCGCGGCAGCCCCCAAACCGCCTTCCGCGCGGAGCCCGTCGAGGAGGCCGCCCCCGCCCCGGGTCCGCCGGCGAGGGGCTGCGCTGGCGCCTGCGGGGTCGCCGAGGTCGCCCTCCACGGAGGACGCGAGCAGCCTCCGCGGTGAGCTGCCCTGCGACAGGGATGCGCGCCCGCGGAGATGCGGCGGCGCAGGAGGGCGGCGCGCAGGGCAGCGGGTGCCGGGCACCAGGCACCTGGCACCTGTGTCAGGCCGCTGCCGCGTCCGTGCCTACGGGGAGGCTGGAAGTAGGTTTCCCCTGGAAAGGCTTTTGTTGCCTGCTGGAGGAGGGGTCCGACCTGGCGAGTGCGGTGCTCGTGCTTTTCCAGGCGCTGTCGGAGGAAAAGACAAAAGTGTTTCGACGGGAATGTTTGCGAGTCGCCCTGGGAGGGGCAGAGGTGTTTGCAATGCGTGGAGTTAGGTTCGCTTTCAGATGCACAGAGACGGGGCAGAGGTGTTTGCAATGCGTGGAGTTAGGATGTTCGTTTTCAGAAGCACACCTGCCTCCAGCCGCTGGGTTGTGGCATCGGCGTTGGAGGTGCAGGACGATGTTGATAGTGAGACAGCATCCAAGGTGTGCAGTTGAGAGTCCCCATCTGAACTGCTGGCTCATGACCCAGCTCAGCTCCCTGCTATCTATCTATCTATCTATCTATTTACTTATTTATTTATTAAGAGAAGGACAGTGAGAGGGAAAGAGGATCAATTTTATTTAGTTTTTCATGTTTCTTTCCTTCCTCCAACACTTGGGGTTCGAACCCGGGTCCTCACGAAGCAGAGCCACTGCTCCAGCCCCTCTGCTCTGTATTTTCATGAACTGTTGTTCGCCAGACTTACCAGGACGCCAGTGGCTCCCACCTCTCTGGCTTCAGAGCTGATGGGGATTCTGGTGATCTGGCACTGACTTGTCAGAACTGGAGCTGAGCCGATTTCCTTCGGTAGAATAAAGACATGCTAATGGGATGAGCTGGTTTCTCAGCAGTGAGTCCAGTTCCTGCCAGGTGAAAACCAGACAGTGAACCTGTCTCCCTGCAGAGTGTCTGCCAGACCTCTTTTTCTCACTGCTTTTGTGCCAAAGAATGAATCCGTGCAAAGATGGGTATGTGCAAGAGCTGGGTTAGAAAGGTCATAGAGCTATGTATGGATCCTTAGTATTTTAATAAAACTCCAGCTAATTATGATTTGGTAAAACCAGAGCTAAAGAAGCACATTTGTTGTTTTTGTTTGTTTGTTTTAGTAGACAGTCGGATTTTTTGATTATTTTTTTCTTAGCTCACTTGGCTTTTATTGATCAGGATGTGGAGCATGGTTTGCTGAGCTTGGGGTTTTCAATAGTTTGCTGCTGCAGGACAGTATTTACCCATCTTTTAGATACGGTATTTAACAAAGTTTAATCTTTGAAAGACTTCTCAAAGGGCATTACTACAACTGTGAATCTCTGATAATGATAGTAAAACGGTAACCGAGCAAACGAAAACTTCTTTAACACACCCAAATTTTAGTCTAAAATCACTCTACCAGTCTTCTAAAAGTTTTACTCTGTTTAACTCATTTTTTTTTAAGAGAGAGAGGGAGAATCAGCTTTATTTAGTTTTTCACATGGCCTTCGTTGCTCCAACACTTTGTTGTGTACATGGTGCTGGGGTTCGAACCCAGGTCCTTGCGCATGGCAGGCAAGCGCTGTAACCACTGAGCAACCACTCCAGCCACTATGACTCATTTTTTTCCCCCCTTAGGGACAGTGCGAGAGAGAGAGAAAGAATCAGTTTTTTTTTAGATTTTCACATGACCCTTGTTGCTCAGACACTCATTTTGTACATGGTGCTGGGGTTTGAACCTGCATATTCACGCATGCCAGGCAAGCGCCATAACCACCAGGCCACCCCTCCAGCCCCCTGTAACTCATTTTTTAATCAGAAGTTTTGTATGATAGAAATCTTTACACAAATGGATCAAATTATGTTGACAGTAAAACAGAAAATAGGAATCAGAGCACCCACAGCCCAGTGAGTACTCCCTTACGTACGTCAAAACTTGGGTGAGCGCCCGCATCTCTGCTCCAGACTAAGAGCATCTCCACCCCATCTGATTTGTAAATTGCTCTGGCACTTTGTGAAATTGTAGTCTTTTGGACCTGACATGATCTGTTGAGAGAATTGGGTCCAGGTCCACTCATTTTATTGGTAAGAATACAGACCCCTGAGAGATGAATTGGTGTGGCCAGGGTCATGTAGCAAATTAGGTTTTTTGGGTTTTTTCCCCCTCCAGTGCTGAGGTGGGACCCAGCCAGTGCCTTGCGCATGCTAGGCAAGTGCTCTACCACTGTCATGTTTCCCAGCCCTCATGCAACCAGTTAGCTGCCCCACTTTCTGCAACTGGGGATTGAACCCAGGGGTGCTCTATCAGTGAGCTATACCCCCAGCCCTATTTATTTATTTTAATTTTTTTTTTTAAAGAGAAAGGGACAGTGAGAGAGAAAGAGAGAATCAATTTTATTTAGTTTTTCATGTGGCTTTCGTTGCTCTGAGACTTCATTGTGTACGTGGTACTGGGGTTCGAACCCGGGTCCTCACACATGCCAGGCCAGCACCTTAACTGCTGAGCCACCACTCCAGCCTCTTTTTATTTATTTTTATTTTATTATTTTAAGAAAGAGGGACAGTGGGGCTGGAGCAGTGGCTCAGCGGTTACGGTGCTTGCCTGGCATGCGCAAGTACGCGAGTTCAAACCCCAGCACCACATACCCAGCAAAGTCTTGGAGCAACAAAAGCCACATGAAAAACTAAATAAAATTGATTCTGTCTTTCTCTCTCTCCCTCTCTCACTCTCCCTTTCTCTTTTAAAAAAAAAAAAGAAAGAGGGACAGTGAGATAGAGAGAGATAAGCAATTTTTATTTAGTTTTTCATGTGAGTTTGTTCCTCCAACACTTTGTTGTGTACATGGTGCTGGGGTTTGAACCCACATCCTCGGGCATGCCAGGCAACCGCCTTAATCACCAAGCCACCGCTCCAGCCCCATCCCCTTGTTTTTATTTTGAGACTGGATCTCACTGAATTGTGCAGGCTGACCTTGAACTTGCGATTCTCCTGCCTCTGCCCCTTGAGTTGCTAGGATTACAGGCATGTGCGCTATGACACTGGCTAATGCTCTTCTTACGGTTGCGTGTGTCTCTGCGTTTCACAAAGACAACCTTGTCCATGACGATTTGTGGAGTGGAAGCTATTTTGTGTGAGAACTGAAGTAAAACTCAAGAGGCCTGTCCCTGTTGAGGACTCAGAGTGGGTTGATTTTGAGAAGTGTCCTTATCCTGCTTACTGATAGTGGAACAAAGCGAAGAGCAGATCTCGGCTTTCGCCAGGTGACTGATGGGACAAGCCTAGTGGTCCTGGTGCCAGAAAGTGAGCAAAACTATTCCCTGTATGGAGGAAACACTCATCTGTTCTTGAAATGACGGTCAACCTACCAGAGATTGCTTGCCCTTCTCCCTCCGATCCTTCCTTTTTTCCGTCTTTCTCTCTGAATTTCTAATGGACATTAATCTCATATGCAGATGGAGCTTGAAACATTTAAAAACTATCCAGAATGGGGGCAGGAGAGATGTCTCAGCGGTATTGCGCTTGCCTGGCATGCATGAGGACCCGGGTTTGATCCCCAGCACCACGTACACAACCAAGTGGAGGAAAAACAAAAACCAGATGAAAAAGAAAGTAATCAAGAATAGACTTGGATTCCCATTTTTCCTTTTTCGATTCTGGGCCTTGCGCATGCTAGGAAGTGCTCTACCGTCGAGCTACATCCCACTTGCCTGGTTTGTGGCATACAGTGAAAGTCTTACTCTCACTACTGTTGCCCACCTGCCCGGTTCCCCTTCCTCTCCGTACACCTCTATCGCTGTGCAACCACCTCGGGGTTTTGGGAATTTTTCCAGTTTCTTTTGTAAATGCAAGCACAGTGTGCTGCTCAGACTGTTGTGCCGTTGTTCTCTCACTTTCAGACATATTGGAGATCTTTTTATATTTTCTCCACATTTGGGAGTTTCCTTTTTTTTTTTTCAGGGATCGAACTCAGGGCCTTGCACATGCTAGGCAAGCCCTCTGCCACTGAGCTAAACCCCCAACCCCATCTGTGTTCTTTTTAACAACTGTATAATATTATGTGGGTGCATGTCATCATTTGTTTTACGCAGTCTTATTGATAAACATTTGTGCTTTTTCAATATTTCCCAGTTGCAAAGAGTGCAGTATTGGGGCTGGAGCGGTGGCTCAGTGGTTTCGGCGCTTGCCTGGTGAGCACGAGGACCCGGGTTCAAACCCCAGCACCACATACACAACTAAGTGTTGGAGCGGCTAAGGCCATGTGAAAAACTAAATAAAGTTATTTCTCTCTTTCTCTGTCTCTCTCACTGTCCCTCTTTCTTAAAAAAAAAAAAAAAAAGAGTGCAGTATTGAATAATGTTATGCGTATGTTCTTTGGTGGGATGTTAAATTTTGTTAATAACCACAAATTTTATTAATCTTTTAAGTGAAAGATATGATGAGAATTCGTTTCTGTTTAGTATTTATTTTCTGTGAGCATAGAGGGTAATTTCTTTCTTTTTCTTTTCTTTTCTTTTTTTGTTTTTGTTTTTTTTTTTTTTGATACTGGAGATTGAACTCAGGGGCAGTTAACCACTGAGGTATGTCCCCAGCCTGTCCTTTTCTGTTTTGTTGTTTTGAGACAAGGTCTTACTAAGTTGCTTGGGGCCTTGCTAAGTTGCTGAGACTGGCTTTGAACTTGTGATCCTCCTGCCTCAGACTCGGGAGTTGCTGGAATTACAGGCGTCTCCCACCATGCCCACCTGAGCCTGCTTTTTCTATCCAGGAAGAAAGGCATGCTATAAAGACAATTTCTATGAGTCAGTGCCTTGTAAAATCTGGTTAGTTTCTCTATACATATTTGAGCAAATTGTAAAATAGTAATAGTTCATTTGTGAAGTATTTTTAAAGAGGGAGAGAGGGAGAAACAGAATCAATTTTATTCATTTTTTTCATGTGGGCTTCATTTCTCTAACAATTCATTGTGTACGTAGTGCTGGGGTTCGAACCTGGGTCCTTGTGCATGCCGGGCAAGCGCTCTAACTGCTGAGCTACTACCGTAGCCCCTCCGCTTTTGAAGTCTTAAGAGGTGGCATCTCTTAGAAAACTTAGAATGGTAATTAGAACCCTGACCAGCTAACTTCTGACCTTCAGCTGATTGGACAAACTCTCCCCCCCACCATTATCAAAGATATCTCCTTGTTTAAAGTCCGAGGAGATAGCAATCACGTCTGCTTTTGCTATATTGGAGTATACATATGCTTGTCAGACGGGCCCATCCCTTGGCAAGAGCAGTTTTTAAAGGCATAGATAATAAATTTTTGCTTGTCAAATGTTGTAAAAGTGGGGCTGGATTGGTGGCTCAGCGGTTGAAGTGCTTGACTGGCATCCGTGAGGACTGCAGTTCAAACCCCAGCTCCACATACACAACTAAGTATCAGAAATGCAGGCCAGATGAAAAACTAAATAAAAAATTGATTCTTTCTCTCTCTCTCTCTTAAAAAAATAACAACAATGATAACAATATTAGTAATATTTTAAAAGTAACTCTCCTTTCAGAATTTCAGTGCTTATTGTTTAGTGCCAAAGGTAAGATGTATGCTTAGAAAAATAAAGAAGAATACATGACCTTGTAGGCTTTCCCAGGAATACAAGGCTAGAATAAGCACGAGCAAGACATTTGACGGAAATGCCACCCCGCAATGATAAAAAACTTTCCAAGCTCGGAATGCCTAACAAGGCATCTGATGAGAGTTGGGGAGACCCTGAATGCTCTCCTGGCGATAACGGGAAGGAGGGAAGGACATCTGCTTTTGGGTTTAATATTGTGCCAGAGAGTCTAATTAATACAATAAGGCAAAAAAAATTTTTTAAACAGTTTATGTTATCCACCTATAAAGGAAATAATAAAACTTTTTTTTTTTTTTTCCAGGGCTGAGGACCGAACTCAGGGCCTTGCACTTGCTAGGCAAGTGCTCTGCCACTGAGCTAAATCCCCAACCCCTAAAACTTTTTATTCATAGATGACACTCTATATGTAGAAATACCAAGGATCACACACACTAACAAAAAAACAAGGAAGGCTGCAGATGGAAGATGAGCAGAAATCACTTGTGTTTAGAGACTTTGTTTTCTGTGCTGAGGATGGAACCCAGTACCCTGCATCTGCTGGGCAAGCACTCCACCAGTGAGCTACACTCCTACCCCCAATTTTTCTTAATATGAGCAATCTGAAAAGTTAAGAAAGCCATCCCATCCCCAGTAGCATCAAGAAGAATAAATTCTTAGGAATAAATTTAACAAAGGAAGTTTAAGACAGTGCGCTGAAAATTCCAAAATGTTCCCGAGATTGATGCTTTAAAAAAATCTAAATCAGTGCAGACATCCCATGCACATGGATTAGAAGACCCAGTATCACCGAGATGCCAGTGTTTTCCAAACTGATTTATCAGTTGAAAATATTCCCTTAAAATCCAGCACTCGGATGTGGTGGTGCACACTTGTAAGTCCAGGGACTTGAGTGGCTGAGGCAGGAGGATTGCAAGTTCAAGGCCAGCCTCAGCACCTTAGCGAGGCCCTTTCTCAAAATAAAAAAATAAAAATAAAAAGGACCGGGGATGTGGTTCAGTGGTAAAGTGCCCCTGGGTTCAATCCCCGGTACCAAAAATAAAAAAGCATCCATCCAGCAGATTTTTAGCTTTTTTTTGTTGAAATTGACTCTCTGATCTTCAAATTTGTATGGACATGCAAAGGACATAGAATATCCAAAACATCTTTGAAAAAGAACAACAAAGTTGGAGGACTTTCATTACCATATTTTAAAAATTAGTGTGAAGCCTCAGCAATCAAGACAGGCTTCCCATGAAGTCACAGTAGTCAAGTCTGGTGCAGCTATGTGTGGATCAATGGAACAGAATCGTGAGAAGTAAACCCTTGCCTTTGTTGTAAGCTGACTAGAAAAGTGCCAGGACAATTCAGCAGGCGAAGGATCCTCTTCCCACAGATGGTTCCAGGACAGTTTGATGTTAACAAACAAAATGGACTCAGACCGTTTTTTCACACCACCAAAAAGTTAACTCAGATTGGACCACAGACTGAAAAGACAACTCAGAATGGGAGAAAATGTTTGCAAACCATATATGTAATACAGGATTTGTTCTAGAATATAAAAGATCTTTACAACTCAATAATGGAAAGATGGCCCAATTAAGAATGTGCCAAGGACTTCAGTAGACATTTGTCAAAAAAAGGTACACAGTGGGGCTGGAGCGCTTGCCTGGCATGTGCAAGTACATGAGTTCGAACCCCAGCACCACGTACACAATGAAGTCTCAGAGTGGTGAGGACCGCATGAGAAACTAAATAAAATGGATTCTTTCTCTCACTGTTCCCCGCCCCTCTTTGTTAAAAGGTGCATAGTGAACAATAAACATGAAAAGATGAGAAACATCATTAACCATCAGGGAAATGCAAATAAAACTAGGGTTAGGTACTACCTCACATCCACAGGGATGGCTGGAACCAGGGAACAACAGGTGCTGGTAAGGATATGGAGAAATGGGAACCCTCATCCCCCACTCACGCAGCCACACTGAAATCCAGCTTAGAGTTCCTCAAATGGTTTGCTACTGTATGGCTCAGCAGTTCCACTCCTAGGTGTGTGTCCAGGAAAAATTAAAATCACCTTCACACAAAATTTGTAGGTGAGCCAGGTGTGGTGGTGCACCCTGTAATCCCAGCAGCTCAGGAGGCTGAGGCAGGAGGATTCCAAGTTTAAGACCAGCCTCAGCAACTTAGGGAAGCCCTGTTTCATAAGACTGAAAGTGGCAGGGAATCCCTGCGTTCAGTCCTGGTATCAAAACAGACAAACAATAAAACCCCAAAACCTTAATTCCTAACAGTTTCAGGTGGAAATAGCTCTAATGCCTATCAGCTGAGGACTACAGCACTGGTAATGATGAGGAAAGTATTGTCAACCCAACACAAGAACGTCACCTGGAAACAAAAAGGAACGAAGCATCGCTTCCTACAAATGGAGAACTTTGAAAACACTATGCTAGGTAATACAAGCTAGGTGCAAAGCCCACGTATTGTGTAATCCCATTTATACGAAATACTGGGCTGGGGGTGTGGCTCAGTGGTAAGCGCTTGCCTTGCGCGCAGTGAAGCCCTGGATTCGATTCCCGGCACCACACGCACACAAAATAAATAAGTAAAAAGTAAATCTCCATAGGAAGATCCAGAGACAGAAAGTAGGTTAGCAACTGCCAGATAGATGCTGGGAGAGGGAGAAAATGAGGAGTGACAGCTAATGCGGGTCCTCTGGGTAACGGGATGTTCAGTGGTGAACCGAGTGTGGTAAAAGCCATCAGAGTGAGTGGTGTGTCACCTACACCTCTAAGCTGGCTTAGAAAGGGGCGCAGACCTAAATGCAAGAATTGCAGCCAGCGATAAAACCCCTAGGAGACAGGAACTAATTTGGTTTGGGTTTCCGCAGTGAAGACACCAAATGTGCATTCCATACAAGTAAAACATGATAAGTTGGATTTCTTCAAAATTAAAAACATTTTCATTTCAAAAGGCAGAAGATGACAAGGTGACTTTCTAAAGGAAGATATTTGCAAATCATATAAAGGATTTGTGTCCAGGATATAATAAGAGCTCTTACAACTCAATATTGAAGAGGACATCCTGCTGTTAAAAGTGGACAAGAGCGGGGTGTGGTGGCTCACACCTGTTATCCCAGAGGCTCAGGAGGATCACAAGTTCAAAGCCAGTTTCAGCAACTTAGCAAGGACCTTAGCAACTTAGTGACACTCTGTCCCAAAATAAAAAATAAAAAGGTCTGGGGATGTGGCTCCATGTTATAGTGCCCTGGTACCAAAAAATAGAGTAATGATAGGAATGGAAGAGTGCTCAACATTAGTAGTTGTTAGGGAAATAAAATCAGCAGAGTATGGAAGTGTTCCCTGAAAATATAAGCTTGGATTAAAACTTCAGTGAGATACTGCTTCGCACCCACCGGGATACCTAGAATACCACGGTATCAAGGGTTGACGGAAACGCAGAGAAATTTGAATGCTTAGGATTTGCTGAGGGGGATGTAAGGATGGATAGTTGCTATGGGAAGAGCTGGGTAGTCCTCAAAGCTGCCAGGCATGGTGGCACACGGCTGTCATCCCTGCTGCTCAGGAGGCTGAGGTGAGAGGGTCCCAAGTCAGGTCCCCTGGGCAACTTAGCAAGACCCTGTCTCAAAAGATAGAAAGGGCTGGGATATAGCCCAGTGGCAGAGTGTCCCTGGGTTCAACCCCCAGGACCCCCAAAATTCCATTTGCATCTGGTGTTTAGAGCAGAGGTCTTGCTGAAGATCTGCGAGGGCGGATGAGCTGGGTCAGCGCTACCGAGATGCTGGCACCCAGCAGGGACGACGAGCTCACTGCCAGGCTGCACCTTAACCAGGAGTCCTCTCCGCATTAAGGCTTCCAGCCCCGACTCGCTCTTAGTGTCGCCTACCTGTCAGAACACAGGGCAGCCTGGGTTCCACCAGGTGACAACAAAGGATGCACGTCACTGTCCTCTCTGTTGCTCCGGTGGTGGTGGTGGTGGCACTGGCACTGAACCCCAGCCCTTTTTAAAAGGGGTATTTTGGGGCTGGAGCGGTGGCTTAGTGGTTACAGTGCTTGTCCGGCATGCGCAGGGATGCAGGTTCGAATCCTGGAACCGGGTTTGAACCCCAGCACCACTTACCCAATGAAGTGCCACAGCAACCAAAGCCAAAAAGGCTGATAAAACGGGCTCTCTTGCTCCGTCCCTCTCTCTTTCAAACACAACGCAACAAAAGCCCCTTGTATTTTGAGGCAGGGTTTTGCTGAGTTGGGGCCCTCCTGCGTCTGACACCCTGCCCAGCCTGTCACCCTCCACTGGTACCTCTTTGTGGTATTTCTGCCAAAACAGCCTCTTCCGCGGAGGGTTCTGGAGCCCATCCTGACGACAAGGTGCCCTTCCTGATGGGGGAACCAGGTGAGAAGGGTGGAAGTGGCTGAGGATCTGGGCGTGGGGCCCCAGGACAGGAAGCAGAAGCCAGCGCTGAGCACCTGTGATCTGAAGCTCTGATCTCAGGCCTCCCACAGCACAGGGCTCCATCGCACAGCAGAGAGGAAAGCTGAGAAGTTTCCCAGCACTAGAGCAGTGCTGGGAGCGTCGTCAGGATAAAATTAGCCATTTTAAGTCAAAGCCTGCTTTTTTGATTCAGGAGGGAGGGAGGCTGAGCAGGGCTGAGCTCTTAAAGACACTGCTTACGCCCGGTGTCGTGCTGCACCCCAGTAATCCCAGCAGCTGGGGAGGCTGAGGCAGGAGGATTGCGAGTGCGCGAGTAATGGAGTTCAGACCCCAGCACCATGTTCACAGCAAAGTGTTGGAGCAATGAAAGCCACATGAAAAACTAACATTGCTTCTTTCTCTCACTGTCCCTCTCTCTATTAAAAAAAAGGGGGGGGAGGCTGTGGCTGTGGCTCAGTGGTTAACTGCCCCTGGGTTCAATCCCTGGTGCCAGAAGAAAAAAAAGCAAAACACATGTTTATGGCCTGGGCAAAAAAGTGAGCGAGTACGAGAAGGAAGAGACCCAGAACTGCTGGGGTTTTGGAAGCAGAGGGAAGCGGACGCCTCAGACGTGAGTATTGAATCCGCCTGAGCGCTGGTTGGATGAAGAAGTGAGAGGAGCCGCGGGCCTGGTTGGCATTGCTCCAGGGGACTGGTGGCCGCCACCGTGAGGAGTGGACGCGAGGAGGGCGGGCAGTGGCACTAAGCCTCCACCGGTGGAGCTTTCAGGTGTTTGTTTTTTAAGTTGAGAGGCCAGAATATGCTTGTAGAATGAGGTAAGAAGCCAGAGGAGGGAGAGAAACAGACGCTAGGAAGAAGGATGGAAGACGGCAGCTTCGCGGAGTCCTGTCCACCCTGGGAATTAACAATGAGACACGCACCAAAGTTCTGATTTTCAAAAATAAACGAAGGAAAGGTGGCTGCTGGCGCGAACTCGGGGCAGAAGCTTTTGGGAACGAGAACTTCGGGGAAGGAGGAGTGCCTCCTCAAGACCAGAAGGAATTAGGGAGGTTGTGAGGTGTGGCCTGCAGCAGTGGAGCAGGGTTTGTGAGCGGGACACGAGGGAGATGGGGGCCACCAGGGAGATAAGGGCACTAAGGGGACGGGGGGCACAAGGGAGACTGGAGCACCAGGGGGATGGGGGCACCAGGATGATGGGCAGGAGGTACCAGAAGCCACCGAGTCGACCCAGGGCAGGGGGAAGCACCAGGAGACAGGCACAGGGGTTGGGCTTGCAGGTTTGAGAACAGGGGAAGGATTTGTATCCACCCATGTGCCATCTTTCCATACAGCGCGTGACGATTGTTACCACTGTTCTGGTTCAGAATAGAACAGAATCCATATCTAGGTGGAGATAGCACCTATAATTATTGGGGAAATGGAATATTCAATATGGCTTTAGTAAAATTACTTGGGGAAGCAAAAAAGGTTGAATCCTTATCCCACACAGTCTACATCCACAAATTCCAGACGTAAAACAGTTTTAAAAAAGAAGCAGCGGTAACAGAAACTAGAAAGAGTAAAGAATTAGCGTCCATCAGAAGGCAAACAGTTCATTAAAGCTGGGGATTCGTGGAACACGTGTGTTGGTTGAAAGTTCACACAGGCTCTGCAGTAAAAATAGCTGGATTTGGAGATTGTCAGGACTGTGTGACCTTGGGCAAATTACTTGACCTCTCTATTAGTATCCTTGTAAAATAAAAAGAAAATAGTAACTTCTTGGTAAGGTTACAAGGAATAACCGTGTGGAACTTGTGGGCACAGTGCAGGTAGTGAGCTCTCAGTCACAGGCTCAACAACACTGTTGTCATTTGGCCATTAAAAAAATATATGAGGGGCTCAGCAGTTACAGCGCTTGCCTGGCCTGCGCAAGGATGTGGGTTCAAACCCCAGCGACACACACACAACGAAGTGTTGGAGCTAACCAAAACTAAATAAAATTCTCTTTCACTCACTGTCCCTCTCTTTATTTATTTTTATTTTTTTAAAGAGAGAGGGACAGTGCTCGCTTTGGCAGCACATATACTAAAATTGGAACGATACAGAGAAGATTAGCATGGCCCCTGCGCAAGGATGACACGCATATTCGTGAAGCGTTCCATATTTTTTATGGCTTTTGAAATCGAATGGATGGAGATGGATATAATTATGCTTAGTGAAGTCTGCCAAGCTCAGAGACTCAAGGTCCGAATGGTTTCTCTCATCTGTTGATGCTAGCATATATGGGGAAGCAGTAGGGCAGACAGCTAACCTAACAAAACTTCAAATTGAATGACCTTCAGAGTAACAGGGGAATGGCTCTCTAGGATGCTTGGAGGTGTAGGGAGGGCGATTGGGGAGGGTGGAGGGTATATGAAGAACTCATAGGAGTCTGGAGATTGGGAAGATGGGGGAACCATCCCAGAAGCCAATGTCATTCCTCCACGAACTACCCGTTTAACGCATGAGTTCTTTTGGGGGAAACTGCAACAGGTAAAACCCAAGGTGGTCATCCATGTTTTGGCATTTCCCCTGGATAACAAAGTTTATATCCATTGATTGATAATGTTTCCCCCTCAACTGTATCTCTATATACTTCTAATAAAAAAAAAAGAGAGGGACAGTGAGAGAGAGAATCAATTTTATTTAGTTTTTCATGTGGCCTTCATTACTATGACACCATGTTGTGTATGTGGTGCTGGGGTTTGAACCTGTGTCCTCGCGCATGCCAGACAAATGCCATAACCACTGAGCCACCACTCCAGCCCTATCGCTCTCTTTAAAAAAAAAAAAAATGAGGTTCATGCCATGTGCAGTGGTGCACACCTCTAATCCCAGCGGGTTGGGAGGCTGAGGCAGGAGGATCACAAGTTCAAAGCCAGTCTCAGCAACTTAGACCCTAAGCAACTTTGCAACTTTGTGAGATCCTGCCTCAAAATAAAATATAAAAAATGGACTGATGATGTGGCTCAGTAGTTGAGTGCCCTGGGTTCAATCCCTGGTACCAAAAAAATAAATAAATAAATAAGGCCTAACCATAAGTACAGCCATGGAAAGATGCCTACAGTGCATTAGGTGTAAAGAGCAACTTGCAGATCAATATGTGCACTCTCCCATTTAAAATCAAAGCAGAAAATCTCGATGTATTTGAATATGTACAGAAAGATCTGGAAGGGCTGAACCCACTTCACTACCCAGTGCCATTTCTCATGCAATAAGGTTGGATTATCGATTATCACCTTTTTTTCCCTTTCTTTTTCTTTTTTCTTTTTTCTTTTTTTTTTTTTGGTATCAGGGATTGAACCCAGGGACACTTAACCTTTGAGCCATGTCCCCATTATATGTTATTATGAGACAAGATCTCACTAAGTTGCTTAGGGCCTCTTTAGGCTGAACCTGGCCTTGAACCTGTGATCCTCCTGCCTCAGCCTCTCATGACACTGGGATTACAGGAATGCACCACCATTCCTGACTCTAAGTTTCTTAAGGCCTCACTAAATTGCTGAGGCTGGTCTCAAACTTGTGGTCTTCCTTTCTCAGCCTCCTGAGTGGCTGGGATTATAGGTGTGCACCACTGTTCCTGGCTAGATTATCACTTTTTAAGTTACATATTTCTATGTGCTAATTTTTTGCAAAGGACTTGTATTACTTGTGTAATTTAAAAAATAAAAACACGGATGAACAAGCAGCACTGGTATTCTAGAACTGACACGAGCTGTTAGGGGTGTTTGGATAGAAATGTTTGGAGAATTGTTTACTTTTTATTTTTGTGACCTAAAGCTTCAAGTTTGTTATTGCAATGTCATGTAGATAAGATTTTTCAAATATATGAAAATCTAGTAGAATTCTGTAGCCAATTTTTCTATATTTTAACTTTATGTGAAGTTCAGTACAACTTCATGTCCTGCAGTAATCAAACATTTAACTTCATTAATCCAAAGATTAGTAGTTTTCACTGATAGGCTGGCTATTTGTGTAATTTATTACACCATGACCTTAATAAGGAAAAATACAAAAAGAAGAGCAGATTGATTACCGTTCTCACAATAAAAACTCCTTATTAGCATGAGATAGTGGCTAAGATCCAAAATTTGCTTGTCTGTTTGTTTTATAAAATATAAAGCTTTTTATGGCCTCCCAGAGTTTAAAATCATTGGTTTGGAATTGTGCCATGACAGTAAATAAATTACTGTTTCTGGCTGGGTGCAACAGTGCACTCCTATAAACCCAGCAACTCAGGAGGCTGAGGCAGGAGGATTACAAGTTTGGGCCAGCCTGGGCAATTTAGCTAGGCCCTGAGGAACTTAGCAAACCCTGTCTCTAAATGAAAAATGAGAAGGGCTGGGGATGTGGCTCAGTGGTAGAGTGTCCCTGGGTTCAGTCCCTAGGACCAGGAAAAAACAAAACAAAACAAAAAAGCAGTAAGTGAATTGAGGGGCCTTCTGTTTTGTTTTCTTTTTCTTTTTGAGTGGTAATGAGTGAGAGATTAGTTATCTGGGTAAGCTCTTTGTATAAACTAACTTTACTATATGTTGGCAAATCTCAGTTTATTTCTGTGTTATGAACCTGCTCTTAGAAAGTTACTTTTTTGTTTGTTTGTTTTGTTTTTAAATGAGAGAGGATCCTGCTGGGTATGGTGGCACATGCCTGTAATCCCAGCTACTCAGGAGGCTAAAGCAGGAGAATTCCAAGTTCAAAGCCAGCCTCAGCAACCTAGCGAGGCCTAAGCAACATAGCAAGACCCTGTCTCACAGTGAAAAAGTAAAGATCAAAAAGGGCTGGGAAGTGGCTCAGTGGTTAAGCACCCATGGGTTCAGTCCCCGGTAGTTAAAAAAGAAAAAGATAGGGGTCTTTCCCTGTTGCCCAGGCTGGTCTTCAGCGGTCCTGCTGCCGCAGCCTCCAGAGTAGCTGCTACTGTAGATGTGCTACCACATGCCTGGTGCTGGGGATTGAACTCAGGGATGCTTAACCACCGAGCCACATCCCCAGCCCCTTTTATGTTTTATTTTGAGACAGGGCCTCACTAAGTTGCTTAGAACCTCACTTAAGTTGCTGAGGCTGACTTTGAACTTAGGATCCTTCTGCCTCAGCCTCCCGAGTTGCAGGGATTATAGGTGTGTACCACCATGCCCAGCTCCCCCCTTTTTTTGAGACAGGTTCCATGAGGTTGCTGAGGCTTTCCTTGAACTTGAGATCCTCCTGCCTCAGTCTCCCTGGTGGCTGGGAAACAGGCATGTGTCCCCACGTCCATCATAAATGGTATTTCCATTTCTAATTCTTATTAGTGTAATTAAGTTGATTTTACAGTTAGTTTGTCTTTCCACATTTGGTTAAAATTACATGGTGCCAGGGCTGGAGTGGTGATTCAGTGGTAGAGTGCTTGTCTGGCATGCACAAGGATCCAGGTTCAACTCTTCAGCACCACATACACAACTAAATGTCGGAAAAACAAAAAGCAGATGAGAAAATAAATAAATAAAAATGGACTCTCCTTTTTGTCTCTCTTTAAAAAAAAACAAAAAGCATGGTGCATTTGCTTTCCTGGAGTTTCTCTTGGTCTTTCTCCTTTGCCTTTCTTCCTTCCGCGCTTGGGATTGAATCCAGAGCCTCCTGCATACTAAGCATGTGCTCTACCGATGACTAACACTGCAGGCCTTAATTTTTTTTTCTTAATTTTACATGTTTGAGCGATTGCTTTTTATAAAGCACTGTTGATTTTTTAAAGAGATATGCCAAATTTTTGAGAGTATTTTTTTTCTTTTTTCAATTAAAGAAGCTTTTGGGTTTTTTTCTATTATAAAAACAGATATTCACTGTTAAAAATACTATTATCAACGGGCTGGAGTGGTGGCTTAGGGAGTTATAGTGCTTGCCTGGCATGCACGAGGATACGGGTTCAAACCCCAGCACCACGTACACAACAAAGTGTCGAAGCAATGAAAGCCACATGAAAAACTAAATAAAATTGATTCTTTCTCTCTCTCTCACCTTACCTCTCTCTTTTTAAAAAAAACCAACAAAACTAAATCAATACAGAGAAGGAAAAAAAAAAAAGCTGTCACCATAAAATGTTTCGGTGTACAGGGGACCACTATTAACATTTTAGTGAAAGTTCTTTTAGGAATCAATCCAAATATATACACAAAGACCTAAATTAGTGGATAATGCCGCACCTGCTCTTTTTTAACATGTATCTTTTGTTGGGTAAATATCTTTGGCATCTCTCTGTGTAAGTAAATGTAAAGTTTTGTTGACTTCAAAGCATTTTTTTGGTCCTGGGGATTTGGAGTTGGCCAAACTTGGGTTCAGACCTTGCCCCTCTCTGCTGCTGTTTCTTGGTCATGGCCTTTGCACGAGTCACTGAATTAAGAGTGGACAAAGTGTCATGTATCTCTCAGGTGACACTGAAGGGGGAAATTTTGGTAAAGTCTGATATCTTTGTTTCCGTACATGAAGACTAAAGCTGATACTCAGATGGCAGCACATCGTGTGACTTGTGCCAGATTCTCCTGAGAGTTCAGCTGAGGCCACTCACTTCAGTGTGAGCAGTTGGGTCTCGTTGCGTACATTCTCTGGTGTAAATGCTTCATCACCTGGCATAGGCAGCTGCCCAGTAAGCAGTTGCTCTTCATGCTGCCCTGCCTGGCCCCTGGCCAGCACCAGCCTGCTCTCTTTCCATGGGTTTCCCGATTCTGGACTCTTCAGACACATGGCATTATGGCTGTGGCCTTCTGTGCCTGGCCTCTGGCCCCGCCCAGGCTCTCTGAGTGCTTCGTGCCTCCTGTGGGCTGAGTGGCCGTCCGTTGTGTGGACAGGCCATGCTTGGGTTGTTTGCACCTCTGGGCTGTTGTGAACAGTTCTTCAGTGAATCCATGTGATTTTTATGTCCTTTGTTTCCTTGTGCTTTTTTGGGGGTGGGATATGGGGAATTGAACCCAGGGGCCCTTAACCACTGAGTCACATCCTCATCCCCCCCCCTCCCCCCCGCTTCATAATTTTGAGATGGTCTCACTAAGGTACTCAGGTCCTCTGTAAAATTGCTGAGGCTGGCTTTGAACTGATGATCCTCCTGCCTCAGCCACCCGAGCCACAGGGATTGTAGGTGTGGGCCACTGCACCCAGCCAGCTCTTAGTTTCCAATGCAAGACAAATGTACAGTGAGCTCTAGGCATCTTTCTTGCTCGTTTCTTTTTTTCATTTTTGAAAGAGAAAGAATTTTATTTAGTTTTTCATGTGACTTTTATTGCTCCAACACTCAGTTGTATGTGTGGTGCTGGGGTTCAAACCTGTGTTCTCGCACATGCCAGGCAAGCGCTGTACCACTGAGCCACCGCTCCAGCCCTGCTGATTTCTTTTAATACTATGACAAAGAAAGAGAGCATCCCAACAGAACCCTGCCACCTGCTGGACCCCTTTGCCCCCAGGTCCCTGGTGCTCCCCTGCTGCTGGCTCCATCTCTTCCACTGTATACCCATGGCCATGGACGACCCTGCCCCATGTCTTTCACATGACCGTCACAGGTGCTGGTAGCAGCCTCTCATACTGATTTCAAGCCAGATAACAGTTGACCCAAACTTGCTTCTCTCCAGTCCTTTTTTTTTTTTTTTTTAAGAGAGAGAGAGAGAGAAATTATTTAGTTTTTCATGTGGCTCTGACACTTTGTTGCGTACATGGTGCTGGGGTTCAAACCCACATCCTCGTGCATCCCAGGCAAGCACAGTAACTACTGAACCACTGCTCCAGCCCGCTCTGCATTCCTTTTGATCCTTTGGGCAAGCCGCCATATAAAACCTTTAACTTCTCTAGCCCAGTGTATGATAAGTGTGTAGCAAAGAGGTCTCACTGAGGTTCAGCAGTCACGGCTTACATTACTTGAGAAGGCTGCTTTCTGCTGAAGGCTGCGAGGCTCCTCCCTCTGTGTAAATTATGCACTTGGAAAGTAGGGCCAGCAAGTGCGGGCCATGAATAATTGAGAGTTAAGCTTTCCTAGTGGTGAGCTACGGGCCACATGGCTGCAGATGGCTGCTCGTTGTGTTTCTAAGTGTGGATGGGTAACTTTTAAGAGTTCTTCATAGGCTGGAGCGGTGGCTCAGCGGTTATGGCGCTTGCCTGGCATGCGCAGGTACGTGAGTTCAAACCCCAGCACCACGTGCACAGCAAAGTCTCAGAGCAATGAAGGCCATGTGAAAAACAAAATAAAAATTGATTCTCTCTGTCTCTCTGTTCCCTCTTTCTAAAAAAAAAAAAAAAAAAAGAGTTCCTCTCTTGGAGGCTCAATTGGGCCACGTTCCTCTCCATGCTTTCCTGGCTGTTAACTGAAGAATCGCCTCGGCGGGGAGAGGTCCGACCCACAATGTTTTGTGTAGTAGGTGTTTCCAGACCAGGGATCCTTGTGCAGAGAATCTAAAACTGGGTGTTCATTTCTGTTTCCTGTGGCTTCTCCCCCGTCTGGAAGTGCTGAACCTCGCTTGTTGAGTTTGTCAATCTCTAGCACACTCCGGGGACTGAGGGCGTTTAAACACCTCCTAGCTGTCCCTGTCCTTTCACAAGTGTCCTTCACAGTTTGAGGATGGGGTGCGTGAGAGTGTTGATAGGGTTTGTGGCGTTCCCTGTCCTCTGGACGGCTAACTTTAGAAGCTGATTATGGAAACAGGCTCAGAGGCATTTGTGTGGTCATCAGAGTTAACGTGCATCCCTGGGTGAAGTGTCAGTGTCCCTGAACCTCCCTTGGTGACTTACAAGTGCCATCGCTTCTGGCCTGGTCAGTTTGGATGAGGCTGGGTTGCTGTATCGAACGGAAGGTGGCCTTGTCCCCTGTCTGGTTAAGGTGGGGCAGAGAGGTGCAGCCCTGGCCGTCAGCCCTGTCCGGGATGCGTGTCTGTTCCTTGTTATCTCCACGGTCTGCATGGCGCTGGTGGCAGCACCAGTGACCACTGTCTCATTTAAATTCGTGCTTTCATGGCAGCTGTCCTCGTCCTACCACACGTTCAAGTGTGAGGAGCTTTCACAGAGATGACGACGGTGTGCAGGTGGCGGGGGGTGTGAGCTGGCGTGTGTGCACATGCTGGTGCCCAGTTAAGATTCCCAGACACGTGCGATGACTGCTTCAAGTTTAATGAAGAAAAATCGGGGCCAATACGTTCACCAAGGGCATGCGGGGCTTTCGGGCCTTTGTGTTACAGACAGCATGATTAGGATGCAGGAATACCAAGAAAACGTGATCTGTTTTCTCCCTGCTGTGGTTTTGCTTATTTTGTGCCGCTTTCCCAATTAGAAAGACAGTACCTTGGGATTAGAAACTCTCTCGTTATTTGTAGTAGGGTTGACGTGTTGCTTTTGTTTCTGTATTTTGTTTCAGTGCTGGGATGGAGTCTAGGGCCCTGTGCATTGCCAGGTACACTCTGCTGCATTTTTAGTTTTATTTTGAGGCAGGTTCTCAGCTGAGTTGCTGAGGCTGACTTCCAAGCAGCAGCCCTCCTGCCTCTGCCTCCTGGCAGGCTGGGGACCGGCTGATGTGTCTGGTTAGCTCTCTTGCTGTGCTCAGTGTGCTGCCTTCCGCATGTCTGATGTTTTTTTCTGTCTGTCCCTGTCTAGGCAGCTATTTTGCCAGTCACTTCATCATGGGAGGAGAGAAGTTTGACTCAACACATCCTGAAGGTTACCTGTTTGGCGAGAACAGTGACCTGAACTTCCTGGGGAACAGACCAGTGGCGGTAGGCCTGAGATTCTGCTTCTCTCTGGGTCTCAAGTGGCCAGTCCTAGTGGCCGTGTAGAGAGCAGGCTGCCAGTTGCTGGCTCAGCGGTTTGTGTCCACGCCTGGGCTGAGGGGGCCCTAGGAGCCAGGTGTGCTTCCCTGGGACACCTCCTCCACCAGCCCTCGCCAGCCCTCCCCTGGCCCTTGCTTGCTGCCGTCTTCATGGCACTGAACACCACGCCTGTTTGTTGTCTGCCTTCCCCTTGGGAAGCACCCTCATGTGCCAGACCTAGAGCAAAGCCTGGGACATGGTGGGCACCTTGTCAGCGTCTGTTGAGTGAATGCCAGTTTCCCCTGGTACTGGAATTGATATTACAATTTGTCTCTCTCAGTTTGTTCAGCTCATTCTGTGAAATTTTTTTTAAAGTAATTCTCCTGGGTCTGGAGTGGTGGCTCGGAGGTTACCACGCTTGCCTGGGATGTGTGAGGACACAGGTTCAAACCCCAGCACCACGTATACAATGAAGTGACAGAGCAATGAAAGCCACATGAAAAACTAAATAAAATTAATTCTCTCTCTCTCTCTCTTTTTCACTGTCCCTCTATCTTTAAAAAAAAAAAAAAAAAGGTAGTTATCTTGCCTTAGCCTCCCAAGTAGCCGGGACTGCAGGCGAGCACCACTGTGCCTGCTCTGTACCCAGCATGGGGCTTTGTGACAGTAGCTGCTGGGTGGCTCATGAGTGACTCTTGTGCACTAAGAAAGGTCCTCAAGGCTCTCTGACACTCTTCTGCTCCTCATGAAGACTCATGTGGCAGAAGACTGGCAGTCACCTTCATCAGTGAAAGACCCTAGGTTCCAAGAGATGAACACGGGTAGCAGCCAGCATTTAGGAAGTACATATTGTGTTTGAGGTCGTGTTCCTAGGGTTGTTTAGTTTTGTTGTTTTTACTGATACTGGGGATTGAACCCAGAGGTGGTTAACTACTGAGCCATACTACCAACCCTTTTTATTTTTTATTCTGAGACATAGTCTCCCTAAATTGCTGAGGATAGCCTCAAACTTGCGGTCCCCCAGCCTCAGAGTCCCAGGTCACTGGGATTACAGGCATGAGCCAGTGTACCCAACTGTTCTAGTGTTGGATATACATTTTTCTCAAAGTTTTTAACTAGGTCTGCCTAGCCACAAATCCATAATCTTCCACTGCCTCAAAATATTATCCCTTTCTCAAGAAACCCCCAAATTAGTAGCACAGACAGAACATAAACAGGAAATGGTTGAATAACAGTGGAGGTCTGAAGGGAGCAAACACTAGGAATCGAGAGGGAAGAAGAGAACGCCATTGGCAGATTGCTTTGGTGGTGTGTTGAGGACGCTGCACAGGTGGAGGGAGTTGGCGGGACTTTGAAGAATGGCTGATTGACCAGGGGCTTCCCAGGAGTGAGGCACAGAGTACAGGTCTAAGAGCATTCATGTATTTGTGGAGTCAGCAAACATTTACTGAGCAATTGCTGTGGTAGGTACTGGGGATTGGACCCAGGACCCTGTGCATGCTAGGCAGGCCTCCACCAGCGACCTGCGGCGTCCCCAGCCCGTGGTGTGCTCTTCCCTAGAACACATAAGGAGAGCAGTCTGGCCTGACCTCGAAACATGATTGGAAAAGTGGTGGGGGCTCTGTTACCTGGACGGGTTTCTCCGTTTCCGGCAGGACTTGAGGAGTGTTTAGGATCTCTTGCAGGTGAATGATCTGGGCCTTAATTTAAAGTTTTCATTTTTGGTCATTATTGGTTTTCCTCTTTCTACCGGGATTGACCCCTTTTCTAATTTAGTCTAGAAATACTCTTCAAAATGCCACATCTCTTCTGCTTCAGATGGAGTTACATCAGCCAATACATATCAAATGTGCGTTTTGATTTTGCTACTCCTGCTTTAGCAATTAGAGTAGGCAGAACTTTCTTTTTTCTGATAGAGCCAGATAAGGATTTTTCCTCACTCATGGGGAGGCTGTTAAACTTAGAAAACGGCTCTTTCTTATTCCATGGGGTTGACCTCTGCATCTGTTTCTTTTTTCTTTCCTCTGATGTCAGAATAAATGATATGTTTTAAAAGGCCTTTGTGTGTGTGTGTGCCAGGCACAGTGGTACACGCCTTTAATCCCAGCAACTCAAGAGGCTGAGAGAAGGATTGTGAGTTCAGAGCCAGCCTCAGCTACTCGGCGAGGCCCTGAGCAACTCAGTGAGACCCTGTCTCAAAATAAAAAATGAAAAAAAGGGCTGGGGATGTGGCTCAGTGGTTGAGCGCCCCTGGGTTCATTTAGTCCCTGGCACTAAAAAAAAAAAAAAAAAAAAAAAAGGCTTTTTTTTAAAAAACTTTTTTGGCCAAATATATGATTTAAAAATAAGCAAATGCTTCTTTAGGTTCAATTTGAGGTTTATGCTGGCCGGCACACTGGGCTGCAGTGAGTCACCTGCTTACACTTCTGTGGAGGTCTGAGCTCTGCCTGGGTGAGGATTTTTTCTAAGGGAGTTATTGACATTGGTGTTCTTCTAGTTGTTTAAGGTAGGAATCATTTTTTTTTAGAACGTTTAATGCTGTGTGGAGCAAATTTTTGAAAAAATGTACCGTATTTCACATTAGGAAAGGAATAAAAAGTAACCTGAAGTAGCTACGTAGAAATGCAGGGTCCAGAATCAATGCAGCGTGCGTCCCTTTCCCTCCCAGCTGCTCTGTGATAATATTAATGGCAGACATTTGTTGAACCCAGCCTAACTGCCAGGCCTGGTTGTGCTGAGCAGTTGGCATGAACCCTCTCATTTTGTCCCCACAGCCTAGTGAGGAAGGGCCTCATGCAACAGGCGAAGAACATGAGGCACAGAGTGGGGGACTTTTAATTTATTTTTTTAGATAATGATTCAGCAAGTGTGAGTTATGTGTTTTTTTTCCAAGAAGGTGAGAGAGGGAGTATCAGTTTTATTTAATTTTTTATCTAGTGGTTTTTGTTTCTCTGACACTCGGTTCTCAGGTGGGGATGTGGTGCTGGGTTTTGAACCCAGCTCCTTGTGCATGCCAGGCAAGTGCCCTGCTGCTGAGCCACCATTCCCGCCCTGGCACAGGGAGTTTTAAAGAAGATGACCAAACCAGACCTGGTGGCTCACGCCTGTAACCTCAGTGACTAGGCTAAGACAGGGGGATCACAAGTTCAAGGCCAGTTTTGACATCTTGGCAAGACTCTGTCTCAAAACAAAAAAATTAAAAGGGTTGAGGATTTAGCTCAGTGCCTGGCGATGAATCCTTAGTAGCAAAGGAAAAAGAAAAAGAAAGGGGCTGGAGCGGTGGCTCAGCAGGTTCAAACCCCAGCACCACGTTCACAACTGAGTGTTGGAGCAACTAAGGCCACGTGAAAAACTAAATGAAGTTGCTTCTCTCTTTCTCTGTCTCTCTCACTGTCCCTCTCTTTAAAAAAAAAGAAAAAGAAAAAAGATCACCAAACCTGTAAAGGCTGAAATGAGGATTTGAGCCCAGCAGCTGGCTGGTGCTGCCCTGCCATTCTGTAATAAGGTCAGGTGTACTGGGGACCTCTGCCCGTGTCCATTTGTGTGGATCGTCTAGTGCAGTTTGAAAGGTGCGAGCAGAGATCTGAAAGAGACCCGTGCAGCGGCTCGCCCCCGCCCCCAGCGCAGCACCCTCTGCGAGCCGTTTGGTGTGTAATTCCATCTGCCTGCTGCCCTCTGCGTTTTGCCAGGACCGCGCTTCACACTTGGTTAGGGAAGAGCCCGGAGACCTGGGAGTTCTGAAGAGCTGACTCCCCCTGTCCCCTGGCAGAGGTGGGTGTCAGCAACAAGCGTCAGGTTACCAAGCAGAGAACATGGCCTTTTCAAGCTGTCCAGTAGCCTGCTGTAAGGGTGCCTCCTCTTTCCAAAGAGAGTGAGTATGGGCAGAGAAGGGTGTTAAAATGAATTGTCATGATAAAATGTAAATTCTGCTGGGCGCAGTGGCGCACGCATGTAATCCCAGCAGCTCGGAGCTCAGGCATTAGGACTGAAGTTCAAAGCCAGCCTCAGCAACTTAACAAGGTCCCGTCTCAAAATAAAAAAACAAAAAGGACTGGGATGTGTCTCAGTGGTTGAACACCTGTGGGTTCAATCCCTGGTACTGAAAAAAACATTTTTAAAAATATATAAATGCCATAGTTTTCCTGGGATTTGTGGTATTTCCTGCATTTCTGAATATGCCGGCTAAAAACACACCATTGACTGAGCTGCCGCTTAGTCTGTAGTGTTTCTGTTTGCAGTAGTGGGAACTGAACCAAGGGGTGCTCTACTCCTGAGCTACATCCCCAGCCTTTTTATTTTTTTAAGACAGCGAAGGAGAAAGAATGAATATTATTTATTTTTTCATCTGGAATTTGTTTTTCATACACATTGCTGAGTATGTGGTGCTGGGGATCAAACCCAGGTCCTCGTGCATGCCAGGCAAGCGCTCTGCCACTGCAGAGAGATAGGCTCTATTTTGAGATAGGATCTCACTAAGTTGCGCAAGCTGACTTCAAACTTGCCATTTCCCTGCCTCTGCCTCCTGCATAGTTGGGATTACAGGCATGTGCCACTGCACCGCCCTTAATTTGGAGTCTTTCCTGGAGTGCTACGGACCTGCCATTTAGGATGATCTATCAAAGCAAATTTATGATCAAGTCTTAAGAGTCAGATTTAAAGAATCTAGGGACTGTTACGCAGAGAGAGTTGAAGAGAGTGGGAATCAAGATTTCAAGTTTCGTTTCTGTCTTGCCATTAAACTGTCTATCACCTTGACAAGTCTATCACTCAGACTCCCAAATTACCCACTTGCAAAGTGGGGATGATTCTGACTTTAGAGGGGCGCAGTGCTTGGAAGATGCTTTGGGATTGCTGGGTGAGAAGCGGCCTGGGGTAGTGATTCCTACAGCAACTACCCTTTCAAGTCTGTGTCTCTGCAGCTAGTGACAGTTGTGGGTGAGGGAATGTGCACTGGTTTTTTGTTTTTTGGTGGCACTGGAATCAAACCCAGGACCTGTGTGCTAGCAGGTGCTCTACCACTGAATTCCGTGTGCTGGGTTTTAAGTGCTTTGGTCCTGGAGATTGAACCCAGGGTCACTTGACCATGGAGCCACATTCTCGTAAATGCTCTTAAGTGGTGACCCAGGGGTTCAGAAGGTCTTTTGTTCTGGTCGCTGCATGCTGGTGTTAAGGCCTCTGGGAACCGCAGTGATAATGTTAATTGAAGACCATTGCTGCCCTGCCTCAGTGCAGGGGGTTGCAGCTTTGCTCCCTAATTAAGTTAGATCTTGTTTTGTTGAAATAAATTACTGACGCTCTAATCTATTTGGCGGTTGAGTGACTTCAGATTGTCAGAGTATGAAGCAGTCCCTTGATTCTACCTAACATTTGTAGCCAGGGATTCACAGCCCTTGAGTTGTGGTCTCCCTCCCAGCCGTGTTCTCTGTCCCCAAAACCCTGCTGCAGACCTGTCTGGCTTTTGGCACCAGTAAGAGCCAAGGTACACACGGTTTGCTTCTCTTCCCTGCTTGATGACTGCCAAAAACTTGTAATAAACCCAGTTTCTGTAAATAGACCACTTTTATTTACGTGTGCAGGAAGGACACGTTTGGTTTTTGATTTGGTACCAGAGATTGAACCTAGGGGTGCTTAACCACTGAGCCACATCCCCAGCTCTTTTCACTATGTTTTTTACTTTGAGAAAGGGTCTCACCCTTGCTGAGGCTGGCTTTGAACTTGTGATCCTCCTGCCTCAGCCTCCCACATTACTGGGATTACAGGTGTGCGCCACCATGCTTGACTAAGAATGAAGGTTTTTGTTTTGTTTTTCAGGGCTGGAACCTCCCACAGCCTTGTACATACTAGGCAGGTACTCTCCTTCTGAGCTGCACCCCCAGCCCAAGAGTGTTTGTTGTTTGTTTGTTTGTTTGTTGTGGTACTAGCAATTGTACCCAGGGCCATTTTATCACTGAGCTATATCCCCAGTCCTTTTAAATTTAATTTCTTTATTTTAAATTTAATTTCTTTATTTTGAGAAAGGATCTCACTAAGTTGCTGAGTCTGACTTTGAACTTGAACTTGTGATCCTGCTTCAGCCTCCCGAGCTGCTGGGCTTACAGGTTTGCACCACCACACCTGGCTTTTTGCCCTTCTTTCTATGTCAGTAGGAAAGGTTCTAGTAACAAGTGGCTTTGCCACTAATTACCTTCCAGCCTGTTTCCCCAGCTACAGAAGTACCTCTTCCTTCCTCCTTTCCTTGTTTCAGAGGGAGGGACAGTGAGAGAAATTAAGCGACAAAGAGAGGGGGCTGGAGCAGTGGCTCAGCGGTTTTGGCGCTTGCCTGGCAAGCACGAGGACCCAGGTTCAAACCCCAGCGCCACGTGCACAACTAAGTGTTGGAGCAGCTAAGGCCATGTGAAAAACTAAATAAAGTTGTTTCTCTCTTTCTCTGTCTCTCTCACTGTCCCTCTCTCTTTAAAATAAAAAAAAAAGAGGGAGAGAAAGAGAAAATCAATTTTATTTAGTTTTTTATGTGGCTTTTGTTGCTCTGACACTTTATTGTGTGTGTGGTGCTGGGTTCGAATCTGCATCCTCAAGCATGCCAGGCAAGCGCCATAACCACTTAGCCACCGCTTCAGCTCCTACCTTTTTCTTTTTTGGTGCTGGGGATTAAACCCAGGGGCATTTACATTGAGCCACATCCCCAGCCTTTTGTGTGTGTGTGTGTGTGTGTGTGTGTGTGTGTATTTTTTTTTTTTAAAGAAAGAAAGAGAGGGGCTGGAGTGATGGCTCAGCGCTTGCCTGGCGTGTATGAGTACACGAGTTCAAACCCCAGCACCACATACACAACAAAGTCTCGGAGCAACAAAAGCCACATGAAAAACTAAATAGAAATTGATTCTCTCTCTCTCTCTCTCTCTTTTATTTTTATTTTTTTAAGAGAGAGGGACAGTGAGAGAGAGAGAATCAATTTTATTTTTTAGTTTTTCCTTGTGGCTTTCGTTGCTCCTTCCTACACTTTATTATGTACATGGTGCTGGGGTTCAAACCTACATCCTTACTCATGCAAAGCAACTGTTATCACCGCTGAGCCACCGTTCCAGCTCCTACATTTTTATTTTGAGACAGGATCTGGCTAAGTTGTTGAAGCTGGCTTTGAACTTGGAATCATCCTTCCTGCCTCAGCCTCTCAATGTGTTAGGATTACAAGCGTGCACCACTGTGCTTGGCCAAAACTACCTTTCTTGTAGGAATATTTTAAGGACTGAAAAAATGGCACCTATTGTGATCTGATTTCTGTTTTAGAAAATTAACTCTAAAAATTACCTCACAGTATAGAGAGTGAATCAAAAAGACAGGAAATAGAGACTGGTTAGTTAGGAAGTAATTTATTTTAGTTAAGGAAATAAAAAAGATATGACATGCCCAAACTCTAGGATAACATTAAAAACATATGTGGTCTGGGCTGGAGTCGGCGGCTCAATGGTTACAGCGCTTGCCTGGCATGCGCAAGGATGTGGGTTCAAACCCCAGCACCACATACGAAATGAAGTGTCAGAATAATGAAAGCCACATGAAAAACTAATAAAACTAAAATAGATAAAAAACTAAATAAATATGTGGAGGGAATGGGCAGGAAGCAGACTCTGCTTTGCAGCTGTTTACCTCCTGTGGTGCTGAGTTGGTGGAGGCCTCTGGCATGCGGGCAGGTGCACTACCCCGGAGCAGGACCTCCAGCCACCTCTTCTTAATTTGGCTTCCGGAGCAGCTGAGAGGGCAGTTTCCTTTCACCATCATTAGACTATGCCTGCTTTCCATCTTTCCCCCTCCCTGTCACACAAATCGATGGTTTCCTCATTCATTCAGCGTGCTATTGAACACCTCTGGGGCTCCAGGCCAATGTTAGACACCAAAGATACCAAAGACATAAAATGCAACTTGTCCTGCAGCTGGGAAGCAGGACTGTGCTGGGGAAGGGGCCAGGGGCACCACGGAGCTGCCAGGGACCTGCCAGGCGAGGCCCTCCTGTTCCAGATACTCACCAGAGCCCAGGCAGCCCCGTGTGCAGGAAGGGGCCAGGCTGACCAGCCACATATGCCCTTCTGTGAGCTTTGAACTTCTGTCTGCTGGGCATGGGAGAGCACCAGTGGGTCCTGTGGGCTTCTGTCTGGTGGGCGTAGGAGAGCACCAGTGGGTCCGGTGGGCTTCTGTCTGGTGGGCGTGGGAGAACACCAGTGGGTCCTGTGGGCTTCTGTCTGCTGGACGTGGGAGAGCACCAGTGGGTGCTGTTTTGGTTGTATATTTTTGTTTGTTTTTTATAAAGAAAGATATAGATAAAGAATCAATTTTATTTAGTTTTTCATGTGGCTTTTGTTGCTCCCACACTTTGTTATGTATGTGGTGCTGGGGTTCAAACCCGTGTCCTTGCGTATACCAGGCAAACGGCGTAACTGCTGAGCCACCGCTCCAGCCCCCACCAGTGGGTTTTAGATCGGGGTCTAGTAATGCTCTTTGAAAGTAGTGTAAAGGACGGCTGGAGGGCTAGGAGAATGAACACGGGGTGACTGTTGTTGGAATGAGACCCCAGATTGCAGCAGGGAGGAGGAACAGGGGAGGCAGACTCTGTTGGTACCTTGAAGAGGCCACCTCTGGGCCCTGATAACAAGAGCATCTTCTGGGCCCTCCTGAGGGGACGCAGCTGGCTAGAGCCTTTCCCTCGCTGAGGGCAGGCCCATCCTCGCATGCCTACGCCCAACCTGTTAAGCTCTTCCTCAAGAAACTTCCATGACAGCTCTAAAACAGGTTTACTATGGTGCCTTACTCTTCCATGCTCCCAGGACCCTCTCTCCCCCTGCCCATGTTGCCCTTGCTGGGTGTTCGTTCTGCATCACAAGAGAATGTCACGGTGTCAACAGGCTCCTCATCCTCCCTCATCCTGTCTGTTCACAGCCCTTGGTCCATCCCCTTCAGGATCCACTGCCCAGCACAGGGCCTGCCAGGGCGTGCCATCAGGTCCCTTGGCATCTCTCACAGGCCCAGCAGAGCCTGTTGAGCAGTCTGAGATCCCGGCCTAACCATGATCCTGTCGCCAGGAGGGAGGAGGGTCTGTCTCCCCGGGCTCCAGGGAGGGTGAGGAGGGTGGGTTTCTCAGGGCGCACATGGTCTTGCAAGGCACTGGCCTCCTCTGTGCAGCCATCAAGCATGGCTGGGGCAGTTTCCTTCCTCTTCAGGGTGAGGGAGTGGACCACTTAGCAGTCCAGGGAATCTGGACTCTGGAGCAGATACACGCAGTGCCCCCACCTGCAGTCTTAGAGTTCATTCCTTCCCCACCAGAGCCGAGGCCGCTGAGGGGGACGAGGCCCCTCGTCCAGGAGAGGTGCGTTCTTACGGTTGCTAGGGGAGGCTCACCGACTGTAGTGGTTGCCATTACATTGCTGACGGCTGCGTGTGAGACTGTCGTTTGACTTTTCATCACATCATGTGGCTGGCTCTGCAGCCACCCGGTTCCATAGTCCTTACTGTACCGTGTCTCCTGGGCCTTCTGTTCCGGGGCATCAAACCAGCTGAAACAGCCCACATGTTCTTTTGTTTTCTAGGTACTGGGGATTGAACTCAGGGCACTTAACCACTGAGTCACATCCCCAGCAGTTTTTTTCTTTTTCTTTTTAGAGAAAGAAGGAGTGAGAGAGAAAGAATCAGTTTTATTCATGGCTTCATCTGGCCTTCATTTCTCCAACATTTAGTTGCGTATGGAGTGCTGGGGTTTGAACCCAGATCCTTGCACATGCCAGGCAAGTGCTCTAACCACTGGGCTACTGCTCCTCCTACCCTGCCAGCACTTTTTATTTTGAGACAGGGTCTTGCTAAGTTGCTTAGGGCCTTGCTAAGTTACTGAGGTTGGCCTTGAACTTCTGATCCTCCTGCCTTGACCTCCTGAGCTGCTGGGATTAGAGGAGTACCACCATGGCCAGCTTAACAGTTGAATAAAATTTCTAAACATAAATATAGTTCAATTTATTGATTTTTTTCTTACGGGGTGGTATTTTTTATCTGCTGTTTGGGACGTCTTTCCCATGCCAACATTGTGAACATGGTTTAGTTTCCCTCCCATGCCACTGCTCACCTTTCATGGGGGGGGGGCGCTCTCCATTTGCAGTTGATTTGAGGATTTGGTATAAAGTAGGGCCAAGCAAGTTTCTTTCTTTCCTTTGCTTCTCTTTCCCTTTCTTTCCCCTGCACTGATCATTGAAAGCACCATCCGTGCTTTTCCCCACGTTGCAACATGGCCCTTGCCACACATCTGGCTTCTCCAGGAAAGAATCCTTTTATCTCCAGCCTGGGGTAGGGTGGGCAGAGGAGGGCAGCTAAGCTGGATGCCAGCACTCTGGGAGACCGTGGGGAAGGGGCTGGGACTGTGGCCGTGCCTGGTGTGCCTGGGACACCATTGCTCCTCCCGACTCCCTGGTAAGCTCCAGTCTTCTTTAGAGGGGAGGCAGGCGGTGGCCTGGGTGCACGTGTGCCTGGGGACAGATGTAGGGGCCACGTGCTGTGCCCGCCTCCCCCCTTCCAGTCTCACTGCACCCACCGTTGGGGCCCACTGCCTCCAGTTCCTACGCTTTCTGGGGTTCTGGGGTTCAGCTTTTTCTTCTGAATCAGCTTCCGCTTGCCTGTGATTGTCTCAGCTTCCAGGTGGTTGGAGTCATTTCGGCTCCATTCAGGTCATGTGGCTTTGTATTTTTTGACCGTTTTTTTTAATCTCTTTATTGCTCTTTGAGTAGAAATTCTGGTGCGCAGATGAGCGCGTTTAATCTACTCTGTTAGCCAGGAGAGCTGTCTCTTGCCTTCCTGTCCAGTGCTTTAAGTTTTCAAATCTGTGCTCATGGGACTGGTAAATGCTACAGAACTTTAATTTTTATATTATTTCTCCAAGCTGCATCTCAAAATTTAACAACTAGACCCGTACACATTTAAGTTAAAGTAAATGTAGATGAAATGTGTCGCACAGATTAGGCGAGGAGCACTGTGACTGAGGCCGAGAACTTTCCTTCTGTAAATTCTTTTCCAATTTTTTCACTTTTTATTAAAGAGAGAGGGACAGTGAGAGAAAGAGAGAGAGAGAGAATCAATTTTATTTAGTTCCCCGTGTGGCTTTCGTTGCTCCGAGACTTCCTTGTGTATGTGGTGCTGGGGTTTTAACTCAGGTCCTCACACATGCCAGGCAAGCGCTGGAACCGCTGAGCCACCGCTCCAGCCCCTTCTGTAAAATTTTTAAAAATTTTTTTCAAATGGTAGCTGTAGTGTGATCTTCTGTTATGCTGGAAGGTAATTTGCAATTACGCCAGCTGTGGATTTCCACGGAGCTCTCCGTTGTCCCTCTTTGCAGTCACATGATCCTTGCTTTTCCCTTTGCATCAGCCTGGACAGCCTGGAGGTGTACAGGAAGTTCAACTGATTCTGGCAGAGTTCAGTAAGACTTTGATATTCACTGGACACAAAATAATGCACAGTGCCCTCAAGCCAAGTTGGATGGGGGTAGCTTTTTTAGCTTAAAGAATTTTCTTATTAATCTATATTTAGTATCAGCCACAGTAGTTGATGTTATCAAAGTTCACCTAGCACAGAAGGAAACCTAATTGTGTCTAGTATTACACAATCATGGATGAGGCCACCAGGCCACTTGTATAGGTACAGTTTCTAATAAGAGTTCCTTAGAACCAGGTGCAGTTGGTGCATGCCTATAATACCAGTGATTTAGGAGGCCGAGACAGGAGGATCACAAGTTTGAGGCCAGCCTCAGAACTTACCAAGGTCCTAAGCAACTTACAAGACACTGTCTCAAAATAAAAATAATAAAAAAAGAAGAGTTCCTTGTTTTTAGGTCTAAACTAGCTGCTGTCTCACTGTACGTGCCCTGTTTCAGTGGAGCTGTGGGGTGAGCCAGGCCTGCCCATTACTGCTGGTTTCACCTCTTCTCCTGTACTCCTGGTATTGAGTATGTGCCGTTCCTTTCCTTTTTCTGCAGTACCAGGATTGATCCTAGGGGTGCCGAGACACATCCCCAGCCTCTCCTCTCCCTTTTTTTTTTTTAATTTTGAGACATGGCCTTGCTAAGTTGCTGAGGCTGGCCTTGAACTTGCAATCTCCTGCCTCACCCAGTTGAGTGCATGGAGTTCTGCACAAGTCAAATGAGGCCTCTGGCTATTTTATTAAGCGTTGGATAGCATGGGTCTTGTCACTGGAAGGAGCTGAACTATAAGGATAAGAAACAGATCTGTGGTTGCCAGGCACTGGGGAGCTTGGGGTATCAACAAAAGGCAAGAGAGAGAGTTCAGGCAAATGGAAAGGTCCTTTACCTCGGTTGTGATGGTGATTACACGGTTACATGTTTGTCAGCATTGGTAGCACTGTGTTCTAGAAGGGGTGAAGTTTACTGTCTATAATTAATGTGTTAAGGGGCTGCAGTTGTGGCTCAGCTGTTCCGGCGCTTGCCTGGCATTCACGAGTACACAGGTTCAAACCCCAGCATCACGTACACAACCAAGTGTCTGAGCAGCAAAAGCCACGTGAAAAACTAAATAAAATTTATTTTCTCTCTCCCCCGCCCTTTAAAAAAGCAATGCTTTAATAAACCCACCTTTAAAAAAAAAAAAGACTGTGTCTTGGAAAGGAGGAGGGTTAATAGAGCGGTCCCTCCTGAGGCCTGGTTTCCACAGGGTCCTGGAGTCTGCCCACGTGGGTGAGACGGGCTCCACACCTCCAGCAGGGGGCGTGGGTCTGGCTGGCTCAGACCTCTGGGTGCTTTCAGTCTTTGGCTCTTGGTTGGTTAGGATTGCGCTGGGGAAGTTATGGTTAGACTGCAGGCATCTTCCAGTTCCCTTCTGATCTTAAGAAGCCTTCCAGTCTCTGAGAGGTTTGCTGTCTCTTAAGAAGTTGAATTCTAGTACTGTGTGGGCAGTTCTCCAGGGCCAACAAAGTGAGATGTGTCCAAACTGCATTTACTCCAAGTGATCTGGGATTTAGAGATAAGAGACTTACCTGATTGCTTGAATTTCATTTTGTGCATTCTTTATTCCAAGCATTCAAGGTGGCAGCACAAGTCGAGTCCTTTAATGAAGACAGTGGTCTCACTAATGATAATCGCTAATGGTCATCGATGATAACCCACATCTCTATAGCACAGTGTGGTTTTCCAAACATTTTTATTTTATCTCAGTCACCCCATGAAATAGACATAGGCTATAAATCCCATTTTACAGTTGGTGACACTGGTGTCCAGAGACATAAAATTACTTGCGTACGGGAGAGAACTCAGGCAAGGACCTGTGTCTTCCAGCTTCTGTTGTTGTATTTGTTTTGTTAAATTATTTTATTGTCTTTGTCTACTCTTGCCATAGGTCACTGGCAGGACCAGAGCATCATCTTAGCTTAAGAAATATTAAGTACTCAACAAATAATAAATATTGCTCCACAAACCCTTAATTAAACAGCACTTGGTGGCCTGTGTTTTGTAGTTACTTTGTGAGTGTTAATGGTGCCATTCTCCCGTTTAGTCTGAGAGGCCAGTACTGGAACTGGAGCCGGCCCCCACGGGGCCCGTGCTGTCCTCTGCCCAGGACCTGGGTGTTCCTGTGTTCACACAGCCCGGAGCTGGCTGTGCCCTCTGCACGTGCGGTGCGATGCCTAGGGTGGCACAAAGGTGGCTTCCTCATGGACTGTCCCTGGAGCTGGGGATCTCAAATTGCAGGTCAGACACACACTACAGTACGAAGGCGGATGTGGAAGATGAAGTGTAGACGCGGTCTTGCAGAAGTGGGGAGAAAGGAGCTTTGAGTATTGTTGCCATTGCAGGGACTGGAGCGGTGGCTCAGTGGTTGGAGCACTTGCCTGGCATGTGCGAGGTCCCGGGTTTGAACCCCAGCACCACACACGCAGCTAGGTGTTGGAGAACCAATAGGCCAGATGGGAAAATAAATAAAATTGATTCTCTCTTTCCCCCTCTTTGTCGCCCTCTGTCCCTCTCTCTCTTAAGAAAAAAAAAAAAAGAAGAAAACCGGCACTACATGCTTGAACTTTTGGTTTGTTTCATACGCAGAGAATTGCTGTGGTGTTTGGCGGATAAACTCAAGCATCTGGGTTGTAGGGATTTCCTCGAAATTTCTTTGAAACATACTGAAACCCAGGGTGTGCTCTCACCTCTGCTTCCTGTTGTCGCTTCCTGTTGTCGTCGAGCCCGAGCCCGTCTTACGGGAACGGTGCTTACCCGTGTTGCATTTCAAAGAAAAAGTTGGTTACCCTTTTCAGCTTTTAGAGAGATGCAGTGGCCTTAAATTCTAATGAAACTGTTCTGTAAAAGCCTATAGAAGCCAAGACTCCTGGGTGGGACAGCATGACAGTTGGTCCCACATCGAGGCGTCCCCAAGTGGCGCACGAGCTGCGTTGCCGACGTGGTCTGACAGGGCCCTGGTCAGCACAGCAGTGGCCCTGAGACAGACCGGGCAGACAGGTGCTTTATCTTTAGAAGGCAGCACTGATGACCGAGCGAGAGGTGCGGTGAAGGTTGGTACAGTCAGAGGGTCCTCAGCCATATTTTTCACTTGCTAAATTTTTTTTTTTTGAAAGAAGGACAGTGAGAGAGAGAGAGAATCAATTTTTATTGAGTTTTTCACATGACTTTAGTTGCTCTGACACGTAGTTGTGTACATGGGTGCTGGGGTTTGAACCCGGGTACTTGCGCATGCAGGGCAAGCGCCGTAACCACCGAGCCCCTTGCTAAAATTTTTATGCCAATCACACAGGTTTATGTCCTCTGCTAATCCATACATTGAAAAAAATTTTTTTTAATTAAGAGAGAGGGACAGTGAGAGAGACAGAGAAAGAGAGAAACGGCTTTATTTAGTTTTTCACATGGCCTTCGTTGCTCCGACACTTAGTTGTGTACGTGGTGCTGGGGTTTGAACCTGGGTCCTCGTGCTTGCCAGGGAAGCACCGAAACCGCTGAGCCACCGCTCCAGCCCATACATTGAAATATTTTTGAAAGGGAGAGCAAGCAGTTCGCAAGGCACTCCACAGAAGCAGTGTCGCCTGAGGGCCGCTGTCTCCCGGCCCCAGACCACCCTCTGCACTGGCCTGTGATGCCTGCTGGCAGCCCCCATTCCCAGGGCTGGCTGCTCCCTGCCTGGCACAAGCTGGGGGTTTTGCCTTCTGCCAGGGTGTGTGTGCGCGTGTGTGTGCGCGTGTGTCTGCGCATGCATGCCCACCCCCACAGTCCTGAGCCCCCTGCACTGACCTGTCAGACAGAAGTCAGTCCAGCTAAGAGGACCCTCCCCTTGGCTTCTAGATCTGAGGACCCTAGCCCTTTCCCGTTGCTCCCTCAGCCTTGTTGTTCTCTGTCAACCCAGTGTCCCCTTTCTGTCCTCTGCTACCATTTACCTCGCTCCTTATGGTACAGTCTCCATTAAAGCAGCTGGCCCAGCACCATGTCCCTGACTGGGCCTTGATTGATACAGCCGTTACTCTAGAGTGTTGCCGGGTAGATGTGATAGCACACAGCATGCTAACGAGACGGAGGCTCAGCAGGGTGAAGCGGTCCTCTGAAATCACAGCCCGTGTTGCCAGAGCCGAGACTGCATTTTCACAGGTACATCCTGTGCCCTTTCCACTTAATCTCAGTGCTCTTGAACTTGTTTAAAAAATAATTTATAACTAATAACTTCTATAAGAGTCTCAAAGGTAGAGTTCCCATGTGCCCTTCACCTGGCTTTCCTAAGATCACCCAACCATGGCACATCTCATCCAAACTAAAAACTCAAGTTCATTAGTAGTTAAAAAACAAAAAACAAAACTTATGGACTTTGGGATGTGATGACTTCTCTGCACCATTGCACTTCCTCGCTCCCCATTACAAACACACACAAAAAAATAAAAACTGGGCGTGGGGATGAAGTTCAGTGATGGAGCACTTGCCTGGCATGCACAAGGCCCCGGATTCAATTCCCAGCACCATAAAAACAAACCCAACCATGGCACATCTCATCCAAACTAAAAACTCAAGTTCGTTAGTAGTTAAAAAACAAAAAACAAAACTTATGGACTTTGGGATTTGATGACTTCTCTGCACCATTGTCACTTTTGGTTGTTTTGTGTCCTTTGTCTCCTTCCATGTGTGACAGCTTCCTAGATTTTCCTTGTTTTCCATGACCTTGACAACTCGGAGATGGACTGGTCGGGGAATCTTGCAGAGTTCCCTTGATTCGGGCTTGTCTGATGTTTTCTTATGAAACATCACAAGCTCAGAGTCATGCATTTGGGGGAATACCACAAGGCCTTTCTCATTTCAGAGGCCTGTAATGTCACAAGTCCTCTTCCTGTACCATCCACCACGAATCAGTCACTAAATCTCCATTCCAGACTGTGCTCTCAGGGGACACTGTTACCTAGCCTGAAGGAGCCTTGGGGTGGCCAGCCTTGAGCTTCAGGCTCAGCCAGGCACTGAGCTCAGTACACTGGCATTGTCCCCTGCTGCCCCATCTTGCTTCACACTTTGCCATGTTTTAGTCGGAGAAAGCTGATGGTTAAGGCGAAGGTGCCCTTTTATTCTCAATGATGGGAATCGTCTCTGATGAGACCTGAAAGATGGTGAAGTCCAGGGTTATGCAGATATGATTGGACCCCGGAGTGCTCTAACACTGAGCTATATCCCCAGGCCTTTTTGTTTATTATTTTGAGACAGGTTCTTACTAAGTTGCCCATGCTGACCTCAAACTTTGATCCTCCTACCTCAGCCTTCCAGGTTGCTGGGATTGTAGGTGCCACTGTGCCCGGCAAGTCCAGGGCCTTAATGGCATGCAGGGAGTCAGTAGGAATAGAACTGTTGAGAAGAGGTTGCTGACAATGGGAGAATCAAGGTGTTAAAGGATGTGGCTGGAGAAGTGGAGAGTCACAAGGATGGCACCAGAGGGCGTGGGTGACAGATACGGAGATGCAGAGAGCTCAGGAAGGAAGCTGAGGGAGGGATGAAGATAGCACACAGGACAAGGGAGGCCAGGGACCCGACATCCTGGGAGCAGCATGCTGAACCCGATGTACCGAGATGTCTGCATTTTGTCTGAGTTTCACTATCTGGAACCCAAGAGTTCTGTATGTGCAGTATTGAAATGAGCTTTAGACCTTATGTAAGCCAAAGAAAGCAGTCCGGTTGCTTCATATAATCTCAGCTGCCCACTGCTGTTGGGGGGAGTGAAGAATGATCAGAGTTTTCAAAACTGTTGGAAGGCTCAGCAGGACAAGATGCAGCCAAGGCCACCTTGCTAAATTCGCACAGAATGAGACGTTTCCATCAGGGTTTCCATGGCTCTTTAGGTTAATACTGTAGAAACTGAAACTATCAGACTTACGCTGTGGTTTTCATTTTATACCATTTGTTCTAATTAAATAGGGCTTCCCTATTTCAGGATTAACGAAAGGGTAAAGTCGTAGGCTCCTCACTGACCGTGGCTTTCTCCCAGGGCCGTATCTGCAGGTGCGCAGGCGGGCCAGGCGCCAGCCCTGCCAGGGCGCTGCGATCTGGTGATTGGCTTGGAGGCTACTTTTGTGTTTCATGCTGTTGTCATCTCGAGCCGGAGCTGAGAGGTGGCTTTTGTTTGTTTGGTTTGGTTTTTAAGAGAGGGGGGACAGTGAGAGAGAAGAAGAATCAGTTTTATTTAGTTTTTAATCTGGTTTTTGTTGCTCTGACACTTAGTTGTGTATGTGGTGCTGGGGATCAAACCTGGGTCCCAGGCCAGTGCTGTAACTGCTGAGCCACCGCTCCAGCCCCTGGAGCTGAGAGTTTTAACCCAGTAGGTTTCAAAGCATATTTTCCTCCCAAGAACATGAGGAGACTTGATAGCCCCTGTAATTAATCCTGAATTTTTTTTTTAAGAGAGAGGGACAGAGAGAGAGAGAGAGAATCAGTTTTATTTAGTTTTTCACGTGGCTTTCGTTGCTCTGACACTTAGTTGTGTACATGGTACTGGGGTTCAAACCTTTAGACTCAGGCATGGAAGGCAAGCACCATAACCACTAAGCCACCGCTCCAGTCCCTTAATCATGGATCTTAATAGGTAGTTTTACAGGTGGAACCTTGCCTAGGATACCTGGAGACATAGGGAGGAGGGCAGGGAGAGGGGAGGGATGAGGAAGGATATCGGAGGGGGGAATCAACTCAGAAGGAGATCTCCGACCTCCAGGAAAAGTCCATTTAACATAGGAGTTCATTTGGGGGGAACTCATGGGGGGCATCCGTGACAGGGCATCAGCCTTGGCTATGTGAATACACATTGGTTCTTGATTGTTTGATAATGATTCCCGCTCAATTGTAAGTCCATATTCAACTAATTAAAAAAAAAAAGGTAGTTTTAGGGTCAAGATATCTCAACGAGGCACAGGAGGACAGCTTCGAGCCTTTCAACTTGAAGACCAGTTTTCAGGGGGTTTTGGTTTGTTTTTATGGTGCTGGGAATTGAATCCGGGGCCTTGTGCATGCCAGGCAAGTGCTCCATCACTGAACTTCATCCCCACGCCCAGTTTTTATTTTTTTGTGTGTGTTTGTAATGGGGAGCGAGGAAGATTTTGGTCCTCCTGCCCTCGTCAGTAATTGGGCAAGAGGAAACACCTGTGTGTTACAATCGGTGTGACGTCATGTAGCCAAGACTTTGTCCTGTGCTTCCAGCCAGGAGACCTTACAATATGGTCGAGAGGCTGTGAGTAGACCACTTTCAGTGGGTTTCTCAGTAGCCCAGTGTGAACACAAAGCCTGTTTTTGTCCAGGGTGGTCCTGTGACACCCTCGTGGCGCCTCCCTCACAGTCTCTCTGAACCGTCAGCTCCCCACGAGGACGGAAAGGGGGTGCAGAAGGGTTCATTTGGTCAATCCTTAGACCAGGTAGGTCAGCCCCATGTCCAGCAGGCACTGCACAGACTCTCGGGCTGCAGCCGCCTAAAGGCAAATTTGTATTCACTTCAAGGCTGCAAGCAGAGACTAAATGACTCTGCCCTGACACTGACCTCAGAAAGCCTCTACAGCACCACCAGTCTAAAAATAGCCCCTGTGAGCTTCAGACACACTATTGTGTGAGAGAGAAGTGGAGGGAGAGCAGTAAGCAGGCATGGAGCAGCTGCGAGGTGGTGTTAAATGTAAAAGCCCTACGAACTGTAGGTGTGGAGTTATGGGCACGACCCTCCATGTTCATTTCCACAGTAACCAGTATTTCAATTTTTGGCACGAATGTTACATTATCTCTAGAGTTACCCAGAATGCTAATTATTTTTAATAATGCTGTCCAGTGCATAAAATGAGTACTTTCTATTTTAATTACAAGTTGTCTAAAATGATTTCTTTCTCTTTAGAAGCAGATTTTTGGCATTTTGTCGTTTTATTTTAGCCTAAGTAAAGAATAAATATAAGTTCTAAAAATGAATGAATGACTACATGAATAGCAGAGAAGGGAAGCTCTCCCTTCCTGTCGAATTCCAATTAATAAATACAGAAGGAAAGATAGAAATAGAAAGTCACCAGCAGACGGACCCCTCGGTTACGGAAGAATCATCAATAAACGCTAAACTCAGTTGGCACAAGAGTGCACGCCTGTAATCCCAGCCAATCTGGAGGCTGAGGCAGGGCCATGTCTCCAGATAATGACAAACCAATCAGAATCACAAATGGCTGCGGTGTACTCTTTGGTACAGTGCTCCTGGGCTTGAGGTTCAAACCTCAAGCACAGGGAACAAAGCGTGCTGATAAGCAGGATATTAGCATAGTGTCAAAAGTTTCTTCCCATGAGATTCTTGCTAATTACTCAATGCAAAACACTTCCTTTTTTTTTAAATTTTTTTAAGAGAGAGACAGTGAGAGAATCAATTTTATTTAGTTTTTCATGTGGCTTTTGTTGCTCCCACACTTCATTGTGTATGTGGTGCTAAGGTTCAAACCCACATCCTTATGCATGCCAGGCAAGTGCTGAAACTGCTGAGCCACCGCCCCAGCCCCCCCAAAACACTGACTTTTGAGAGGAGAAACCTGGCATTCCCCATCTTAACCATGTGGTTAAAGCTAGCAAGCCTGTGTCAATGTCACCTGCCTCTCCTGGAGAGGTGCATGAAGAAAGCATCTCTCTCTCACTCTCTCTCTTTAAGAGAGAGAAAGAATCAATTTTATTTATTTTTCCATCTGGCCTTCATTCCTCTGACATTTAGTTGTGCGTGTGGTGCTGGGGTTTGAACATGGTCCTCACGCATGCCAGGCAAGTGCTCCAACCACTGAGCGACCACTCCAGCCCAAGAGAGCGTCTCTTTGGCAGGATTCTTGCCAGACTTGCATGAGCTGGTTCATTGTGTCAGAATGTCAGGCAAACTCGGAATGAGAGATTCCATAAAACAGCTGTTCAACATACCATGATTATTCAAAACGACAAGTAGGAACCGTCACTGACTGGAGGAGACCATTCATGGAAAGACATGGCAATTGGGGCTGGAGCAGTGGCTTGCCGGTGGTTTCAGCACTTGCCTCGCATGTACACAACGAAGTGTCTGACAACGAAAGCCACATGAAAAACTAAATAAAATTGATTCTCTTTCTCCTTCTCACTGACCCTTTTTCTTAAAAAAAAAAAAAGAAAAAGAGAGAGAAAGACATGACGATTGATGCATCATGCAGACTTATTAAACACAGTTCAGAGGTTGATCAGAAAAGACCACCTCTGGAAGGTAAAGGCAGAGCTTTTAGTATTTCACCCTCCCAAGTGGCTGGGACTACGAGTGTATGCCGAAATAAGTACTAGTGTCTGGCAAAACTAAGTTCTAGTACGTTGTTAATGATAGCGTTTAGGCAGTGCTCCAATCATTATTCTGATCATCATTGAAAGATTCCCTCAACTTTTCTGTATGTTATATAGCTTCTCGGCCTTTTGGCTAAGATCAAGTGTAGTAACTTTTCTGTATGTTAGAAAATTTTGATCATGTAAAGTTGGGGTGGGGCTGGAGCAGTGGCGCAGCGGTTACGGTGCTTGCCTGGCATGCGTGAGTACCTGGGTTCCAACCCCTGTCCCTGTACGCAACGAAGCGTTAGAGCAATGAAGGCCGCATGAAAAACTAAATAAAATTGATCCTCTCTCTCTCACTGTCCCTCTCTCTTTAAAAAAAATCAAATAAAGTTGCAGGAAATATGATGTGAGATCTTATAATGTATTCTGAGCTAGAAAAAGGACATGAGTATAAAGAACTGGTAAATAGAATACGATTTATAGATTGGTTAACAGCACTGAGTCATGAGATCTGTTTTCAGTAATTTTTGTATTCATATAAGATATTAACATTTTGATAACTGGGGTGTAGCAGCAGGTTTTTATTTTTTTATTTTTATTTTTTTTTAGGAGCAGGTTTTTAAAATGATGAACTGGAGTTTAGAATGGATGCACCATGAAGTGAAAAAGGCAAAAATATGAAGCCGTTAATCCCATTTTCCAAAAATATTGAATTTTAAAATATATCTGTGTTGTGATGAACTTGGATGGGACAAGTGGCGACATTTCCTTTCTACCTTCTCTATTTCTGTAACAGTTGGATTTTTTCATGGTAGGCATGCATGACTTTTTTACATGAGAAGACAATGTAAAGTTTTTTCATGCAAATTTAGTTTTGATATTTAATGAAGTGTTATTAAATACAGAATAACCCACCCCTATGAGAATCAGTTGGGATGTTTATTAAAATCTAGATCCCTAGACCCCACCCCAGAGCACCTAAACGAGAACTCTGGATCAGGGCTGAGATAGCAGTACTTGTTAAAAGCACGCCTGTGTAGTTTATTTATTTATTTTTTTAAAGAGAGAGGAACAGTGAGAGAGACAGAGAAAGAGAGAAACAACTTTATTTAGTTTTTCACATGGCCTTCGTTGCACTTAGTTGTGTACATGGTGTTGGGGTTTGAACCCGGGTCCTCATACTTGCCAGGCAAGCGCCGAGACCGCTGAGCCACCACTCCAGCCTGCCTGTGTAGTCTTGAGAACCACTGCAGTGGAGGACAGCTGGCTGAGTAGAGCAGAGAATCAGGCGCACACTGCCACTGCCTGCGTGTGACCATAAGCAGCTGCACACACTTCCTTAGTGCCTCACCCAGAGGCTTCTTATGATTTCTAGAGCTGCCCAAAGTGTTATTTTTAATAATTCTGCCCTCTTTCCCAAGGTGGATTAAAAAAATGGAACGGTTTCTCTTAGTCACATTATGATTAATATGAAATAGACGAAGAAAACACTCACACGCTGACAGAAGTGCAGTGTGAGCCCTGGACCAGAGCATGTGCAGGATAAGGTCAGTTGATGTAGCTCACTAATTTATACAGAGTGCATGTGATCATGCGTCATAGCAGAGGATGGCAAATTATGTACTTTTTTTTTTATTCGTTCAAGATAGTGTACAACTAGGAGGGAATCCTTGCACACAGTCATGAACACATGCATAGTGACAGAGCAAGCCAAGGCTGATGCCAGTCCACAGTCTCCCTGCTTTGGGTTCCTCCCAATCCCATGTTTCCCCCACCTTACCCCATGTTAGTTGGGCTTCTTATGGAAGTCGAAGGTTCCCCACTTGGTTGATAACACCCCTACTCCCTCCCTCCAGCTGCCTTGATATCCCTCGTATTCCCTGCCCCTGTCCCTGCCCCCCTCCCTTCATCCCCCAGCATCCTAGGCAAGGTTCCCCCTGCTCGTGTAAAATTTCACCCATGGTGAGGTTATTATTAGCCTAGCCAACTTTCAGTCTATTTCCAATTGTATTCCAGCTTCCACATGTGAGAGAAAATATTCAGCTCTTGAGTCTCTGAGTTTGGGATATTTCACTCAGTATAATTTTTTCCGTCTCCATCCAAATTATATACTTTTTAAGAAGCTTTTTATTGAAGTTAATACTTTATGGACTACTGGCAAGTGCCCAATATTTTGCAGGTGGATTAAAATACCCTTCTCTCAAATACACTGTGAGCATATTTTCTATGACAAAAGTGTGAGTTCAGATGTAGGGATAGTTTTTCAAGATATTTGAAATCAGAACGGCAAGAAATTTTCAATGTCCCTTCCCAGGGTCTCAATGGCAGTCCCATCTGTGGACACCAGGTGGCGCCTTGCCAATGCGAGGAGCACACACCAGTAGGTTGGCCGGAGAGGAGCTCGCTCATCAGATCCCTGAGGCCCACCTGTCCAGGTCTTCAGGCTGAGCCGGAACGGTGCTTCCGAGGCATTTGGAATCTAAGTGAGAGGCACAGCAGGTCAGTCCGGGGAGAGGGCTGTGCCAGGTGTCAGCACAGCTGGTACAAACTGCCGTGGTGGCGGCCACGCTGCAGCCGGAACTGAAGAGGTCTCCTTGCCGTCACTGTATCCCAAGTGTGGCTCAGGGCTTGGGACTGAGAGTGCTGAAGGAACGGGCAGATGTCCTCGTGCTTTGAGAACAGCGCAGAGGAGAAATTCCTGCGCTGTAGACACACCTGCCAGTACCGAACCCTTGAGCGTCTTTGTTGGAGAGCAGAGCTGGGACTGCTGGCGGTGTCTTCTCACATCCCCTGTCCTAAATGTGCGTTTTGCATTTCTGTTAGGTCTCACAGACAGCGGGGTTTGTCCAGCCGTGCTCCAAGAGAGCTGTTCTCTGCGTGGACCTCGGGTGCCCCTGCTAATGTTTACAAGGAGGGTGGCAGGAGGCGCTTTGGCGCGGCTTCCAGAGCCTGCGCAGCGCCCGCCCCTGGCCGACTCCCCCACCCTCCTCAGGCTCCTGGGGTGCCCCTAGGACCCGGGCAGCCGCAGGGCGTGGTGCTGCAGTCACACACCTGGGTTCAGATCGTGGCTCTGCTGCTCCTTAGCCCTGGCGCCTTGGATAATTACGCACATCTTTTGAATCTGTTTCTTTACCTGCCATTACTCATTCACTTGGCCGAGTTTTAGTTCCTCCTCTCTTTCCTGCAGGATCCTACAGCCTGGTGGGAGAGGGGGCATCTCTCTTCACGTTCAGAGCAGGAAGTAAGCGAGCATTCGCCCTGCGACTGTGGGTGGACATGGTTGTTTGGCAACGTGGATGTGCACGTTGTACTTGCTGTGTGCTTGAAAATGTTGAGGATGGTCCATTCCGTGTTTTGTGTATTTGACAGGAGTTAAAGTAAAGTGGGGGACAGTAAGGAACTTTAGCACGGTGCCCTGCTTTTACTGGATGCTCCGTGAAATATTTCCTCACATTCTTTCTTTCTTTGTGGCATATGCAAGTTACCCACATTTTACCTTGTTGAGAGGACTTCCATTTGCTGGAATTTCCTGGTTAAATGACTAGTTTAGAAGCACCCGGGCCTTACTTCTCTGTTACCTATCAGCTTCAGAGATTTGCTTCGCAAATCCCTTAGCAGACCACATTTCATTCTTTATCCATTAGTCTTGACATGAAAACTGCTTACGTTCTGAAAGGTGAATTCTAGAGACCTCATTTAAGGGTCCTTCGGAAGTCTGTTAGGAGTTTATTTAGGCTGAACGTGGTGGTACTTGTCTGTCATTCCAGCAACTTGGGAGGCTGAGGCAGGAGGATCACAAGTTCAAGGACAGCCTGGGCTACTTAGCAAGATCCTGTGTGGAAATGAAAAATAAAAAGGACAGGGATGCAGCTCAGTGGTAGAGCACTTGCCGAGTATGGTTTGAGGCCCTGGATTCAACCCACACTTTTAAAAATAAAAATAAAAGGTGTTGATTTACTGCGAAGTTTGCATGGGGAGCAGGAAGGTGTTCCATAAACCCTGCAGGGCTGAGGCAGAGTCCAAAGGCCCCTCTGCCTGCCTCCATCTATGGAAGGCATATCGTTCACAGGGCAGGAGCAGCTGCTTCTCCCGGTGGCCTGGCTGGTGCTGGCCATTCACGTGGGGGAGAAGCTGCATGTCTTCCCTGTCTGCCCTTGCTCTCTGACTCAGTGGCCTGCGGCCGAGCAAACTGTGCTTTCAAGAGCCCAGGAAAGAAGGAGCAGCCTTGGATGTCAGCTGAGGAGAGCGTTACTTCAGAGATGCTCTGGGCCAAGTGGGTCCTCCTGGACCAGGTGGGTCCTGAGCCTCATCCTCCTCAGTCCCAAGAAGGCAGCATCTGTCTGCTCCTTCTCACACTTGCCGACTAGTGTGGGAAAGAAGCCCCTGGGTTTAAACGGAAATAAGATGCTTCTTTCATCTTAAATGCAGCAAAACAGTAACGGGCCCTGTGCTGAGGTCCTGCGCTGAGGTCTGTCAACTGTTCTGTTTGCTTTGGGTCTCAGGTCGGAACCCAGGCTAGGCAAGCTCTCGAGCACTGAGCTGCACCCCAGCCCAGGTAATTTTTAAAAGGAAAATGACTGAGAAGCTCAGAGAATAATGGTGGGGTAAATTGGTTTAAAGAGGAAGGGCAGATGGCTCTAAAGGCAGAAGAATGTTTTCTTCTGTTCACCTCTGATCCTTCTGTTCCCTCTACTCTGTCACCTTTTTTTTTTAAAGAGAGAGGGACAGTGAGAGAGAGAAAGAGAGAAACAACTTTATTTAGTTTTTCACATGGCCTTCGTTGCTCCAACACTCAGTTGCGTACATGGTGCTGGGGTTTGAACCCGGGTCCTCGTGCTTGCCAGGCAAGGGCTGAAACCTCTGAGCCACCACTCCAGCCCCTACTCTGTCATCTCTGAATTTACAAATTCCACTCATGCTTCAAGACCCCAAACTAGAACCAGGAGCAGAGGTGCACACCTGAATTTCCAAAGGCTGACATCGGAGGATTGCCAGTTCGAGGCCAGCCTCAGAATCCCAGAGAGACCCTGTCTCGAAAAATAGAAAGGAGTTGAGGATGTAGCTCAGTGGTACAGCACCTCTGGGTTCAGTCTCCAACACTGCCAAAAACAAAAAATAAATCAAATACCAGCTCCTCCAAGAGGCCTTCCAGGTTACCTAGCCAGAGTGACTGCTTCCTTCATTTTTGCCTTTTCTGTGGCGTTTCTTATGTCACTGTATCACCTGCCTTTGAATGCAGCTTCTAGAAGGCTCTTGCCTGTTCTATTTAGAATCTCTCCTCATGCCTCACACTGGTGTTGCATGTAGACTCTGTGGGTAAATGAATGAAAGGCTCCAAGACCCAGCAGTTGGAAGGCAGGAGCCCACGGTCAGGGCGAGGTTCTCCAGAACAGGCTTCCGGCTTGTCCTCGTGTGTCCGTAGGGAACTGAAGTGCGGGACGGATTCCTAGCAGTCACCCCATGGGTGAATGGATGTCAAGTGGAGGCCCAGAGCGCTGGGGCTTTTCTTTCCTTTTTAGAAGGTGTGGAGGAGACAGAGTGAAGAACGGGAGAAAGAATCCACCTTTTCCTTTCTCTTGTTTTCTTTTCCTAACTCAGGTAGTATTTATGGACAACCCACAAGTACCTGCACAAATGAGATGATTAATTTTGCTACTCCAGAAAAAAATGTTAATCCCAAAGTCATTTATTTTGGCTTTAGAATAGACTAGCATTTGTGTCGGATTTTCCTGCCTAATTACTTTTTGCTTAAGCTTATTTTAAAATTGTTTTGAATTCCTTCAGTGTGACAGCCTGGGAAGTGGGGGTGGAGAACAGGCCACAGATGGGACCTGAACCAGAACTCCCATTTTTCCTACTTCAAAGCCTCCGTGGCCCTGCTCGCGGGAGAGCCGCCTTGGAGTCAGCTCCGTGTGGAACAATTTGGCAAAATGTTCTTTAATGTCTTGAAAATGTGCTTACTCTTTGATCCAGTAATTCCACTTCTAGGAATTCGTCCCAAGGAAATAATCAAGCAAACATGCAGAGTGTAGGGATAGGCTGTTGACCACGGCACTTGCATCAGCAAAGATGAGCCTGAAACTCCGAGTAGTGCGGGATCAACAGGGGTACGGCTCTCTCCACCTGCTGCAGACCTCACAGCGGAAAAGGCGCACAGGAGCACGCACAGCGTGGGCAGTGCAGGCCCCAGGGCGACAGAGAGCAGGGAGACGCCTTCCGGGAAATTGCACTGTGTTGCTAGGTGGTGAAATCGTGACTGAGTTTGCACTTCTATATGTTTTTCAAGTAGTAATTCTTTGGGCTGGAGCGGTGGCTCAGCGGTTATGGTGCTTGCCTTGCATGCGCGAGGATGCAGGTTCAAACTCCAGCACCACGTACACAATGAAGTGTCCAAGCAACAAAAGTCCATGAAAAACTAAATAAAATTGATTCTGTTCTTCTCTCTTAAAAAAAAAAAAGATAAAGAAAATGAAAAAAAAAAGAAAGAAAATGCTGCTTTGTCATTAGAAAAAGCAACAGTCAGAGCTGGAGCGGTGGCTCAGCGGCTGTGGTGCTTGCCTGGCATGTGCGAGGACGTGGGTTCGAACCCTAGCACCACGTACACAAAGAAGTCTTGCAGCAATGAAACCCACAAGAAAAACTAAATAAAATTGATTCTCTCTCTCACTGTCCCTATCTTTTTAAAAAAGAAAAAAGAAAAGAAAAAACAGCTGTCATCTTTTGAAGAATATATGTTTAATGCATCAATTAAAAGTAAGCATTTTCTATACAGTGCCCTCCAAGTGGACAATCTGAACGTAGAATGTGGTTGGGCTGTTTTTGTTTGTTTCTGTGCTGAGGATGGAACCCAGGGCCTCACGCCTGGTAGGCGAGTGGTCTACCATTAAGCAAGGTACATCCCAGCCCTGAGTGTGTGGTCTTAGGGGTCACATTCACACATGCAGATGATCAGCAATCACTGAATAAAGTCGCATGTGCCCTCGTTAAATTATGTCTCCCAGGTAAAGGAGCCCCATTCGGCTGATGTCCATAAAGGCACAATTAGAGTGTAGCAGAGCAGTCCTGTTTTCTGTACCAGCACTATGGAGGTAGACGTTTTCTTTTCTTTTTTTAGAGAGAAAGAGATAATTAATTTTACTTAGCTTTTCATCTGGTTTTCATTGCTCCAACACTTAGCGTGTACGTGGTGCTGGGGTTTGAACCCAGGTCCTCATGCATGCCAGGCGAGCATAGCTGAGCCACTGCCCCAGCCCCCAAGGTTGAAGTTTCTTGAGCTAGGGGAACTACAGTTTTGCAGAGCCACAAAGACAAATAGGTTTTTCTCTAAATTACAGTCATGTGTTGCAAAATGACGTTTTAGTCAAGGAAGGACCAAATATACGATGGTGGTCCCGTAAGATTGTATCACCTGGTGGCATCCTCACCATCTTAGCTTGCGTGCCCATGATGACAGAGTCGCCTAAACACGCCTCTCAGAGTGCATCCCCATCGTTAAATAGTGCATAGCGGTGGGTTAAAAAGTTGTTGTGCAGGCCCTGTTGTAGGAATACTGGGAATGTTTTAAATCGTTCCTGATTGACTGAAGGCAACTGCAGTTGAAACTTCGTAGGTCCCTTCTCCTTAACTTGCATTATTGTCAACTCAGAGCTCTGAATCCAAAGGTCCAAATGGAGGAAGACTTAGAAAGTGTGTGCTAAATGGAGGACAACCATAAGCCTCCGATGACCCCAAGTAACTCTGGGCCACATGTGACAGAATCAGCTGCAAGGACATGTGTTCTGCACTGTTTGCCTTGGCTCTGTACACATGACGGGATTCTCTTTTGTTTGCAGTCCCTAAATTCCCAGGATACTGCGTGGCTTCCCTGAAGGAGAGGGCCTCATGGTCTGGCTCCCTTTGCCTGAGCTCGGATGGAAAAGCCTTTTGTGATTTCCCTCACCACAGCATGTGCTTTAAGCTTCATGTAATAGAAAAGCAGATAAATCTAGCTTGTCCCAGTTCTCCCACTAGCTGTGACCTTAAGCAAATTGACTCAGTATGTCACAGTCTCGACCGCCTCAGGTAGGGAAAGAGCAGCCCCTGCCTGCCTCACCTGGTAGGGCTGTTCTTGACACCAACACTGGTAAAGCCCTGTTCCATCAGGGGACAGCTACAGGGCATTAGAGACACACTGCTTTCTCTCCTGTTTCCAACAGTTCCCATATGCCGCCCCGCCTCCCCAAGAACCGGTGAAGACTCTAAGAAGCCTGATCAACATCCGAAAGGACACGCTGAGACTTGTCAGGTGAGTCCCCAGGGCCCAGGCCAGGTCCCAGGTGCCTCCTCCTTGTGGACACGGACTCTCTCTGGGCTCCAGGATACCAGCTGCTAGTGCGCTGCTTCAGTTGTTCAGAAATTGTGCATTAATTTTGGGAAGAATCTTCACTTGCCTAGAGGAGGTCAGTCTTTCCCCTAGTTTTTTAATGTAAATTTAAAAGGGGAGCTGGAGTAGTGGCTCAGCAGTTACAGTACTTGCCTAGCATGCGCAAGTACACGGTTTCAAACCCTAGCACTACATACACAGCAAAGTCTTGGAGCAACAAAGGCCACGTGAAAAACTAAATAAAATTGATTCTGTCTTTCTCTCTCTCACTGTCCCTCCCTCTTTTTTTTTTTTTTTAAGAGAGAGGGACAGTGAGAGAGAGAGAAAGAGAGAAACAACTTTATTTAATTTTTCACATGGCCTTAGTTGCTCCAACACTCAGTTGTGTACATGGTGCTGGGGTTTGAACCCAGGTCCTCGTGCTTGCCAGGCAAGCACCAAAACTGCTGAGCCACCGCTCCAGCCCCCTGTCCCTCCTTCTTTAAAAAATAAAAAGGAAGAATTATTATTGCACTAAGCGGGGAATTTGCATGTACCCAACAAGCCCATGTTACGGTGGAATATTTGGCTTTGGAATATAAAATACTTATTTTATTGCTTGTGTCTAGTTTTTAATTCCTGACTTGCTGGCCTTTCCTCTGCAGAATCCATGGTGCCCCGGGGTGGTCGGTTAGTCCCCAGCATCAGTTTTAATTATCATGTGCCTCCTTGCCAACCTGAGATAGCATAATTCTGAGTCTGATGCTTCCTCGCAAGAGCGTATTCACTATGGCTCTCTGTTCCCAGGGAGACAGATTTGGTTAGGGCAAATCAGAGGCCCTGAGTTTTTCTGAATAAGACAAGGAAGATGGCTGAGTCCATTTTAGGCTGATATGGTGAGCCTTATTAGCATTAGGAAGTTCTCTCTGATACTTTATAAAGCTGATTTCTATATCATACAGTTCACCCATTTGAAGTGTGCAATTCGGTGGATTTTAGTGTATTTACAAAGTTGTGAGTCATCACCGGTAATTTCAGAAAGTTTTTATCATCCCAGAAAGAAATTATTAGGCTCTGCCCATTTCCCTAACTCCCCGCCCCCAGCCCTCAGTAGGTGCTAGCCTGTTGTCTACCTGCCTCCTCTCTCTCATTTGTTGTGGTATTGGGGCTTGAACCCAGGGCCTCGCATGTGCTAGGCGAGCACTCTACCACTCAGCTACATCTGCAGCCCTTTTAATTTTATTCTGAGACAGGGTCTCTCAGTGTTGCCGAGGCAGGCCTCCAGCTTGCAGGCCTCCTGCCTCAACCTCCAGTGTTGCTGGGATTATGCACGTGCGCTAATGTGCCCAGCTTAATCTTTAGTTTTGCTTGTCCCTGAAATTGTCTACTGCTTTTGCAGTTATATACTTTTCTCCACCCATGGAGTCAACTCCAGGGAGGGGGAGCCAAGAAAGCACTTTGCAGCGGAACAGCAGCCTCCACGGACACAGCAACCTGAGCTCTGGCTGCGCCTCAAGAGCTGCAGCCACTGCCTGCTCTGTCCACGTGGAGAGAGGGAGACAGAGAGAAAGTGGGAATCAACTTTATTTAGCTTTTCATGTGGGTTTCATTGTGTATGTGGAGCTGGGGTTCAAACCCAGGTCCTGCCGCATGCCAGGCCAGTGCCGTATCCACTGAGCCCCAGCTCCAGCCTCTGCATTTTTTTTTTAAGTGAGTGAGAGAGAGTTGATTTCATTTTTGTATCTGGTTTTTGTTTTTCCTCCACTTAGTTGTGTGTGTGGTGCTGGGGTTTGAACCTGGGTCCTCGCACATTCCAGGCAAGCGCTCTACGCTGAGCCACCGCTCCAGCTCCCTGTTCACACATCTGATGGAGACAGGAGTAAGGAGGGCCTGAGCAGGGCACAGTGGCCTGCTGCAGCTGTAGAATGAAGTCAAGTGTGTGGTTGCTACAAGAACAGCCTTAGGAGCCGAAGTCTGCTGTGCCTCTCGTGGGCGCTTGCTGAAATGAGCTCCTGAGCTTCAGCTCTTTCAGTCCCACTTTCCTGGCGGATATGGAACCTAGATGAGATAGCAAGGGAAGCACCTGGTGCTCAGTTTAGGCTGAAGGAGATTTCTGTTTTGTTTTCTCCAGGGGATTGAACTCAGGGTCTTTCGCCTGCTATGTAAACACTTTTCCACTGAACTACATTCTCAGCTCTTGTTCTGTTTTTCTGAGATTATTAGAATAAATTCTGCTTCTTCAGATTTCCAGGTAAAAACGGAGGATTTACTATCAACCTTGCTTGCTCCCCAAACCCTCCTGTATAATTATAAAGCATGAGTCACAGGAGTGGGGAGAATGGGAAAGGGATATCAACAGAACTTTAGAAGTGGGGTCCTATGGTGAATGACAGGTAACCTCTCACACTCGGGAAGTCAGTCCTGAACCAACAGGAGGCAGAGCTGAGAATCACCCTTTCCACTGTTGTCCGCAAAGGCTCAGGATTCAGTGGCACTGGGGGCCCAGGTACCTTTGCTTGCACAGCATGGCCAGAGCTGCCATCCCACACCCTGGTGCAGTCTGGAACACTCTGTCAGAGAACCTCTGGACTTGGACCCTGAGTGAAGATGGGTGGGGGTGCGGGCACTCGGAGCCCTCCACCCTGCCTTCCCACAGCCCCCAGAACACAGCAGCTAAGCCTCCCTCAGGAGGGAGGAAAACCAACCTCTGCGAATCCCACCCACCTGGCTGGAGGCCTGCGCAAGGGATCCGTGGTTCCTCCGCAGACCCAGATCAGCCCTCACTAGTGTGAATGGCCTTGGACATGGGAGATGACACTGCTGCTTCCCGCATGGACACACTGCACTGGGAGCTGCTGCGGGCTCAGGGCAGCCCCAGAGCTGAAGGGCACAGCTGCAAGGTTTCCAGGGCCTCTGAAAGAATTGCGACCCAGAATTCTTTGCTCAGCCGAATCTTCAATGAAGTGTACAGAGTGGAAGCTCTGGAAAAGTCTCTCTCCCCAGCACCCTCGTCCAGGAAGCTAGGGACCATGTGCTGCAGCACAGTGAAAGTAACCCAAGGAAGAGGACCTGAGATGCAGGAAGCAGGAGCTTCTCCAGGACGGAGCAGGACACAGGGCTCTGGAAGGGACCTCAAGAAGGCAAGCAGGCGAAACACCTGCTGCATCTGAGCCTCTCCAGGGTTAGATTGTGAGGAGAGAGCTGGGGTTGGAATGGGAGCTGAGGACGCAGAAAACCACGCCACTGAAGAGTCTACGATGAGCACTAGTTCTAAGAAAAACAATCACAGGTTACTCTGGCCACACTGTGAATCATAGTCATGGTGAGGGCTGGAGCACTTGCCTGGCATGCACGAGGACCCCGGTTCAAGCCCCAGCACCACGTACACAATGAAGTGTCAGAGAAACAAAGGCCAGATGGAAAAATAAGTAAAATTGATTCTCTCTGTCTCTAAACAATAGTAATACAGACACTGAAGAGCTGTGCTAATAAAATCATGGTGTGACCCCACTGTGGGGGAGACAGAGCTAATGTACTAGGCAGAGTGAGGAAAGGCATAAATCTCACTTCTCTGCCTAAGACTGGAAAACCAAGTAGTAGTCCAAAGCATGTCATTTAGGACACAGCTAGAAGAGGTTTCCCTGCTGAGCAGGAAAGGGGAGAGTAAAGCCTGCTGTTTAACAAGTCTTATAGAAGCTGCTTAATCAAGATAAAAACTCAAAAAAAGAGTCTGGCAAATGCGTAGGAATATTGGTTGTAGCACTATGGAATATCAGAAATAACCTAGATGCCCACTAATAATGATAATGAAATTCTCTGTGATCATTCACAATGCAGATCTAGATGTATGTTACGAGCCATGCAGAGAAGCTGACAGCATGCGACAGTGACTCCGGAGGCTGAGGCAGGAGGATTGCAAGGTCAAAGCCAGCTCCAGCCACTCAATGAGACCCTGTCTCAAAATAAAGAGATACATAGGGCTGGGAAAGCAGCTGAGTGGTAGAACGTTTGCCAACCCAAATTTAACGTTTGCCAACGATTTAACCCTTGGTTAAATCCCCAGGACCAAAAATGAAGAAGAAAAAGAAAAGTCTTAAAATGCTGTGTGCCGCCCTCAGATGCAGTCTTGGTGTTTTCTAGATGTGCTGAGGAAGTGAAGAGCCCTGGAGAAGAGGCCGGCAAAGCTAAGGTCCACTACAACGTTGAGTTCACCTTTGACGCGGATGCCCGGGTAGCCATTACCGTCTACTACCAGGCCACTGAGGAGTTCCAGAATGGCATTGCCAGGTGAGCTCAAGAGGCCAGGTGAGACCCCTCCTTCCTGGACGGCTGGGCCCATGTCTTGTGCACTTACAGAGCAAAACATTCTTTGTCTACACCATGTGACACTGGTTCCTGAATTTAGATTTTCTTTTACAAAGCCTTACTCTTTTACCAAGTCTTACTCTTTCACCTATTTCCTTCAAATTTTGCCATCTTGGTACGGTAGAAGATGGCAGCATAGCCTCTCAGCCCTCAAGATCCTGTTAGAAATCTATTTCGCTGCCTATCTGTGGGTGTGTGGGCTAACAGACAGGTTGAATGTCATTACCAGGCTCTTGCCTGGCAAAAGACAGATTAGAAAGGGGCTCTTCTATCCTGTGCTAGCGCCTGTTGGAAGCAGACAGGAGATGGCAGGGCCACCCTGGCTGGATTCTAACCGTGTCCCACTTCTCACTTCCTCCGTAGCTACATTCCAAGAGACGACAGCCTCCAGTCTGAGACCGTGCACTACAAGCGAGGGGTGTGCCAGCAGTTCTGCCTGCCCTCCCATACCGTGGACCCCTCCGAGTGGGCCGAAGAGGAGGTGAGCCGCCTCTGCTGGGGCTCCTCATGTAGATGCAGAAGGGCCCAGGAGCCACGGGCCCAGGGCCCAGGTGGTGGCAGAGCGTCTGCCCAGAGGCCTGAACGCCTTGCTCACCTTTCAGCCTTGTGACCTTTTCATGCCCTTGAACATGCTGCTCATTCCCATCAACGTTAATTCTCCATTCAGGAGTAGCGCATGAGCCTCAGATGCTTTGAGAAATTCATGCTCAGGAAGAGAAGCTGCAGGTTAGGGGGCTTTGATTCCTTGAGTTTCAGGAAATCGGCGGGCTGCTGTTGAGCAGACTTGGGTCAGTGCCAGGCTGCCCGGCGAGGAGCAGCGAGGAGGTCCACGTGTGCTGACTGTGCCTGCGCCATCTCCACGTGCTCAGCCGTCTTCCTCTCTTCCCTGCAGCTTGGCTTTGACCTGGACCGGGAGGTCTACCCCTTGGTGGTGCACGCTGTGGTTGATGAAGGAGACGGTAGGCTTGTTTCTGTCCTGCCATGTGTCCTGCCCTTTTGTGGCACAGCCCTGTCAGCTCAGACAGGCAGTCTTGTCCTGTCTGTGGTTCCCAGCTTCTCTGAGGCAGAGGCGGAGACTGTTGGGCTACACGGTGCCCCTTCTGTTGGCCCAGCCGGGCAGCGGGACTCGGGTAGGGGGAGCCGCAGCCCGCGTCGTGTGGCCGTCTTCATGCATGCGTCTTATTTCTTTCAGAGTATTTTGGCCATTGCCACGTGCTCCTGGGCACTTTTGAAAAGGTCAGTCACTTCACTGCTCCACATGTTGCCCTTTCATGCAAGGACGCCCTGGTTTGCTGGCTCCTGGAGCTCGGCACGTAGTCCAGCTCGGGAGGCTGGGGGCTGCACTCAGGCACAGTGCAGCCCTGCCACCACCTTGCTGTATGACCCTTGACCTCTTGGGCCTCAGTCTCCTTTTTAAAGTGAACATACTGGCTCCAGGTTAGAGCCTTAGGTGTTGAGATCCCCTGATTCCACTGAGTGCCCGGAGCGTGACTGAGCAAGCTGAGGGAACGTGCTGTGCTGCCCGCGCCCCCCGCGCCCCGCCTTGACCACCGTGTTTTCATTCCAGCACACGGATGGGACTTTCTGCGTCAAGCCCCTCAAACAGAAGCAAGTAGTAAGTATTGAGGCCAGGAGCTGCTCCTGTTTGGTGGCCCCCGTCCCCCAACGTCGCCTCCCTCTCTCTTCCAGTTCTGAACTCTTCCTTAGCATTCTTCTTTCCCTCTCCCCTTTCTTTTAATCAGAGACGGAGGCCGAAAGCTTTTGTGTATCAGAAACCACTTGGGTGGCCTGAAGGGAGTACTAGGTTTTGGTGTCTTACGTTGTTCCAGGCGTTGGGTTGAGGTCGCAGTTATCTGAGCAGAGGACCTACGGGCAAGATTCCCCTCCTGACATCAGGTGCAGGGAGAACGCTTTATTTAAAATGCCAGAAATGTTTAAAAACATTTCAAGCAGAAGGATAATGTGTTAGGATCCCATTCAGGGTCAGTCAGAGCCCTTGGCTTGATTTATCCGCCATCCCTCTCCTAAAATTCAGTGTGCTGAAAGGCCTAGTCCCCATCACATGCAGAGGTCAGAAGAGGTGTCATGGAGGGTAGGGGAGACGGGTGCCAAAGGCGTGGGCATGGGAGCCAGGGTTCTATACAGAAAAAGGCCCTTCTGCAGACAGTGATAGACAAAAGAAACCCTCCACTGTTCACTCTTCTGGATTAATGAGGTCAGTATTACCGTGGTGTAAATTAGCTGATCGTGTCCTCTCAGGATAAGCAATGAGTTAAAATAAGCTTTAGAGTCAGAGGAGGTCCCTGAGCCTGAGCCCAGGCACTACCTGGGCAGGCCCAGCCTTGGCACATTGCAAGGGAAACTGGTTCTCCAGGAGGCCTGGGTTGGATGAAAAGCCTGGAGTAGCAGAAGGGAACGCTTTATCTGTCTTCTTCTCGCTACATTTGCGTTAGCAACAGGCTGTCCATTTGGAGAGTGGGATGTGAAGTCAGAGACAGGGTAGGTCCGAGTGCTGAGCATAGAGGTGAGGGGAAGCTGAAGAGAGGAGCACACTCCTAAAGAGAAGTGAGGGAAGGGCTGACTTGGACACTGACATGGCCCAGGCCAGAGGGAGTGGGACTGGGCATTGGAAATTAGGGTTTTAAGAAGCGGGACAAAGGGGCTGGAGTGGTGGCTCTGTGGTTACAGCCCTTGCCTGGCATGTGTGAGGATGCAGGTTCGAATCCCAGCACCACGTATACAACTAAGTGTCAGAGCAACGAAAGCCACATAAAAAACTGAATAAAATTGATTCTCTCTTTCTCTCACTGTTCCTCTCTCTTAAAAAAAGAAAAAGAAAAAAGAAATAAAAGAAATAGGACAAAGCTGGATGCGGTGGTGCTTGCCTGTAATCCCAGCAACTTGGGAGGCTGAGGCAGGAGGATCACAAGTTCAAAGCCAGCCTCAGCAACTTAGTGAGGCCTTAAGGAACTTAGCGAGGCACTGTCTCAAAATAAAAAATAGAAAAGGCTGAGGATGTGACTCAGTGGTTAAGTGCTCCTGGGTTTAAGCCTTAGTACTAAAAAAAAAAAAAAAAAAGATGAAGAAGAAGAAGAAAAGAAACAGGGCCAAGAGGAGTGATCTTACTGCAGGTTAGAAACAGGGTGGGTCTGTTTTGGGGTGCCCAGCTTCTTCAATTCTTGCATTTCCCTTACATCTACACTTTCCTGTCTCCCTCTTTTTCCTCGCCCCTTTCTTTTTTCTTTCTCTTTCCTATTCCTTTATTTTTATGTCTGAGCTAAAATTTTCTTCCTTAACTAGTGCTTGTATTTCGAGACATACCCTTTCCCAGCTATCCACAGCAGAGGGCTACAGCACTCATGTCATTTCAGTGACTGAGATCTCGTGGTCTCGCAGTGGTGGGTGGATCAACATTCCATCTTCTCCCCCCTCAAAGAGAAGCACCCTTTCCTGCCAGGCCAGCTGTGTCTTCACTGAGCGCCCCCAGTCCCAGGGGCGGGGGCTGCCCCTGTCTCCGTGGAGCCGCCTGTCCTTGAACACCTCCATTTGCTGTTCAGGTAGACGGGGTCAGCTACCTCCTGCAGGAGATCTATGGAATTGAGAACAAGTACAACACGCAGGATTCTAAGGCAAGTGTACCCAGAATTCCAAGTGCTCTCCTGGGAGGCGGGGAGCAGCTCTCTGATCACACGCAGGTGCAGGAATCCAGCAAGCCAGACCCTGGAGGAGGATTGCGTGCTCCTGTCACTTTGGAAGTGAGAGGAGGAGGCTGGTTTGGATTTGTTCTGCTCTCCAGCTCTTGAGCCTTCCCTCGAGGTCTTTCATTGTCCTTTCACCTTGATCTGTTAGGTCCCTTCAGGCTAGGCTGCCAGGGAGCCAAAGCCGGCCTCAGGATGAGCTCAGGTGGTCAGTCCTGGCATCTCCGCTTCCGAGAAGCAGCTCCCAGGAGCAGTGAGACTAGGGCATGGGCCCCGGGCAAGCTGTAGAGCCCAGTGGGTCTTGCTGTTATCACCTTCCCAGCTCTTAGCCAAGCCACTTGTAGATGGGGCTTTGTGTCCTGGGCTGAATTTCCCTCTCCCTGGCCAGGTAGCTGAGGACGAAGTGAGTGATAACAGCGCCGAGTGCGTGGTGTGTCTCTCGGATGTCCGGGACACCTTGATCCTGCCCTGCCGCCACCTCTGCCTCTGCAACACCTGTGCAGACACCCTGCGCTACCAAGCCAACAACTGCCCCATCTGCCGGCTGCGTAAGCCCAGGAGGGGAGCGGCAAGCAGGCTGGGGCCGGGAGGGCCACAGATCAGAGCATCTGCCAGGAGGGAACATGCTCCCATCCGGCTCTTGCTCGTCCTTAATCCTGCAGCAGGATGTCCTGATTCCCTGCTTTCTTCCCCACAGCCTTCCGGGCACTGCTTCAGATCCGAGCCATGAGGAAAAAAGTAGGCCCGTTGTCCCCAGCCAGCTTTAACCCCATCATCTCTTCCCAGACATCGGACTCTGAAGAACATTCAGTGAGTTGGGCTCAGAACCACGGCCTCTCTGCAGCAAATGGCTCCGGTGTCCTTGTGGGCTTTTTTTTTTCTTTTTCCTTTTTTTTTTTTTTTTTTAACCTTTCATCCTTCTTTGCATAGCACTGTAGCTGGGAATTAAACCTGGCACGCCACAGAATTTAGCAGGCTGGCTGAGATAATGTCGCGCCAAAGCCAGCCAGCGTGGACAGAGGTCCAGTTCTGGTCGTTAGAGCTCCGTTTCCTGCCTTGGGACCTTGGTGTCCAGTGGTCTTTGCATTCCCAGAGCCATCTGCTTGTGGTGTCCTGCAGTGGGCTCCATTTCTAGAACTCTCCCAAGCAGAAACAAGGGGATGATGGTCTTGGATGTGAATACAGCTTTCTGTCTTTACTTGAATCCTTAAAGAGGTAACATCTTCTTTATCCCATTTCATGGCTTCAGTGACTTGGGAGCCAAGTATACAAAGTAATTGACCTCAGTGTCATGATGTAATAGACAGCATCAGGGTAAACCGCCACATTTTGCGGTTGTGAATAGCAGACAGGACTTTCTTTAGACTAACCCAGTGCCAGGAGAGATTTATTATTCAGTGAACCGTTTTGGAATAATTAGTTAGCTATTTAGGGAGGAAAAATCAGTTTAGTGCTTTAGTCCTAACCAGATAACAAATTCCAGATGGAATAACTAGTTAGCTATGTTAAAAGCAAACCAAACAAAACACTGAAAATCTAGACTAAATTGTAGATGATTATTTAGTTGACTTTAGGGGAGGGAGGACTCTGAGTTTGCAAGCTGTGGAAAACTACAAAAAAGAATCTATAGAATTGTCCACATGAAACATTCAAAACTTCAGATTGTAAAAGGTGACCAGAATCAAAAAGCAAACAACAAGTTATTTAAAGAAAAAACTAGTCTGGCATGAGGGTTAAGTTGCTGAGACTGGTCTCCAACTTGTGATCCTCCTGCCTCAGCCTTTGGAGCACTGGGGTTGTAGGCATGCACCACCATGCCCAGCAACAAAAGATTCTCTCTTTCTTTCTTTTTAAAGGAGAGAGAAAGAGTCAATTTTATGTATTTTTTCATCTGGTTTTTGTTTTTCTGACACTTAGTTGTGTATGTGGTGCTGAAGTTTGAACCTGGGACCTTGTGCATGCCAGGCAAGCACTGTACTGCTGAGCCACCGCTTTAGCACTAAACAAAAAAAAAAAAAAAAAAAAAAAAATTTTTTAAGAGAGAAGGACAGTGAGAGAGAGAAAGAGAGAATCAGTTTTAGTTTTTCATGTGGCTTTCATTGCTCTAAGGGTTTAAACTTGTGTACTCATGCATGCCGAGCAAGTACCATAACTGCTGAGCCACCAATCCAGCCCCAAAAAATTATTTTTTTAAAGAGAGAGAGGGAATCAATTTTATTTAGTTTTTCATATGGTTTTCCTTTCCTCTCAAGATTTTTTTGGGGCTGGGGCTGTGGCTCAGTGGTTATGGTGCTTGCCCAGCATGCGCAAGGATGTGGGTTCAAACCCCTGCATCACATACACAACAAAGTGTTAGAGCAATGAAAGTCACATGAAAAGTTAAATAAGATTATCCCCCCCCCCTCACTGTCCCTCTCTCTTTAAAAAAAAAAAAATTCAACACAAGGGCTACAGAGTGGCTCAGTGGTAGAGTGCTTGCCTGGCATGCGTGAGGACCCAGGTTCAATCCCCAGCACCACACACAATGAAGTGGAAAAAAAACAAAAACCAGATGAAACAATAAGCAATTAGGGGCTGGAGCCGTGGCTCAGGGGTTTCACACTCATGCCTGGCATGCATGAGGACCTGGGCTCAAACCCCAGCACCAGGCATACGATGAAGTGTTGCAGAAACAAAGGCCAGATGAAAAAATACAAATTGATACCTTTTTTTTAAAAAAAGGAAAAGGATATTAAGCACAATTAAATAGCCAGCACTCATAGGAAACTTAGGCTGCCTATGAGAAGGAAATGTAACTGAAGAGGTTTCAAAACACAGAAAAATACTTATGTTCCATGAGATAAGCAGGATATGAAACTGCCATTTAAAGGCTGACCATAGCTGTGCGAAGGGAAGAAAATATGCTAGAATGCTAACAAAAGTTACTTGTGGTAATTGATTATTAGTGATTTTTTTCCTTTGTATTTTGATATATTTTCCAAATTTCCTATAATACTTATTTCTATCACTAAAAAAAAAGTAGACATTAATAAGAAATAGTTCGCCCATGAGCAGGATCTAGGAGCCTGTAGTTCTTTGATTATCTTTCCAGTTTAGTATAGAAGTTTTTCTTACCAGATTCACCAGACCAGATGTTTAAAAAAATGGTTTTGTAGTGTCAATTAGGAAACATAGTCATGCCACAAAACCAAAAGTACTTAATTCATTTTTCAACCTGTCTCTGCTTCCCCTAGTCGTCAGAGAATATTCCACCAGGTTACGAGGTGGTGTCTCTTCTGGAGGCCCTCAATGGGCCTCTCACCCCGTCCCCAGCAGTCCCTCCACTTCATGTGCTTGGAGATGGCCACCTCTCAGGAATCCTGCCATCCTATGGCAGTGATGGCCACCTGCCCCCCGTCAGGACGCTTTCCCCACTGGACCACCTGTCTGACGGCAGCAGCCAAGGACTCAAGCTCAAAAGGAGTCTGTCCAAGTGAGTAGATCACCAGTGTCACTGCTGTTCCCATGAGGTGCCTCTGCCCACGTCCCCTCCATGCTGGTGGTTTCATGGGCCTCAGGCAAGGCAGCCAGAGCTGCTCTGTGTCCTGGCAGACCTGAAGGGAGCCCATGGGGAGTACCACACCGCTAGAAGATGGTTCTTAGAATTCTCGTTAGACCTCTCGCGTGGTTTCTGGCGGGGAGGTGCTGGAGTGCAGGGAAGAGGGTGTCCTGCACCTTGGTCAGGGCCTTGCAGGCCCCTGCAGAGCACGGTGGATCTGAACCTCATGACTGTACCTCCTAAGCACTTGAACCCAGCAGGGTTTCTGCAGCCCAGCAAAGGGAGGGGTTTTACAAATGAAAATATTTGTATTTTCCTTCCATGTCTTGCTGCTTCAGGTGGGGGCTACCTGGCAGTCTTGCCCAGGAGGAGACTGGTTAGGACAGGTGCTGGCCAGCTTCCCCATCTCTTGAGTGGGCGTTGGCCCAGCTGCTTTTCCCTCTGCATTTTGACAGATCCGTTTCCCAGAATTCTTCTGTGCTGCATGAAGAGGAAGACGAGCGCTCTTGCAGCGAGTCAGAGACTCAGCTCTCTCAGAGACAGCCCGCCCGGCTCCCTGCAGAGGTAACTTGCCCTCTCTCCCTGGGTGCTGGCTGCCAAGCACCATCCGCCTGCCTGTGGTCCCTGGCTCCTCAGGTGCCTGCTTTCATTTTTCGTCAGAACCTTTCACCACCCTCAGAGGAGGCTGAGGCTGCAAAGGCTCTGTGAGATTCCTGGCCGCAGTGTCAGGCCTGGGTGTTCCCTGGCGAGTGCTGACCCAGCAGCAGCAAGGAAGCCGCTAGTGCCCCCGTCCTCCTGGTGCTTCTGTTCTTTCAGAGTCAGGGTGCACATGGGCACAAAAGACAGTCAAAGACGTGTGTGCCGGGAGGTTGCCTCAGTCAGGATGCTGGTTGAGGGGTTGCCCTTCAGCAGCCGTCCAGGAGCAGGGGCGAGAGCAGACAAGAGAGGAAACTTCACAGAGACCTCAGAAGAGGTTCGAGGCTCTGCAAAGCCGCAGAAGGTGCTGGAGGATGTAACGGGAGACCCGCGTGGTAGGGTGGCAGAAGGCTGAACTTTCTGCCCTGCTGAGTTCACTTCACAGAAGTTTATCAGCCACCACTGTCCAGGGCACTGCGCTGTGCAGGCGGACTTAGCCAAGTGTCCAGGTGGGACAGCACAAGCCCTTGACACCAGCATGGTGTCTGGCCCACTGTCATGGCCGGCAGGCATTTGCTGACCGTGCCATAGAAATGAGGAGCAGCCAGAGCAGGGCTCCAAGGCTCATGGCAGAGATGGACATGATTTCATTAAGTGGAGGGAATGCATCCTAAATTTCTTAGACGTGGGAGAAAGGGAAGAGAGGCGTTCCGGTGGGGGTGTGGAGGAGGCCAGCGACACAGGGAGTCCTGCCGCGGCGTGGGTCAGCCAGAAGGACAGAGCCAGGAAGCAGCTCAGGAGCGCAGGCCCGAACTGAGATGAAAGACCACTGCCCACAGAGGAGGGTGGGGACATCTGCCTGGGATGGGGAGGCTGTGTGCCCAGCTGGCTGCCGGCTGGGCGGGGCCCAGAGCTGATGGTGGAACTGGGGGGGGGGCATCCGTGACATGTCCTGCCGGCACTGAGGCCCCTGCTGGGCCTGCATTCTTTTCCATCTGAAGGAAAGCTCTTCATGCCCCTCAGGAAACCAGGGGTGTCCCCATGTCACAGCTGCTGGGTGACCTGTGTCACTGGAGCTGCAGTCTTTGTTTGGCCCCAGCAGATGCTAGGCCCCAGGCAGAAGGTGCTGACTGAAGTTTGCACCTCCCCTGGGAGACACGCAGCCCTGGACTGAGGAGGAGGGTTGGCAGCCGGAAGCCCCAGCACTGCCCGCTCCTGCACTCGTGGCCATGACAACAGGAGCCCTTGTCCTTCTCAGCGTCCCCTGCTCTTAGCCCCTCCTTCCACTGTGTTTTACTTGTGCTTGCTCCATGTCCCATTGTGTCCCCCACCCCAGGAATGTGCAGTGACTCCAGAAAGTGAGAATCTCACTCTGTCATCATCGGGGGCGGTTGACCAGTCGTCTTGCACAGGGACACCGCTCTCTTCCACCATTTCCTCCCCTGAAGGTAGGTGAGCTTCCCCACGCAGTGCGCAGCTGTGCTGCTCCTTCCTCCGGGGATGGGCACAGCAAGTGGAGGCCCCAGCTAGAGGATGGAGGGTCCCCCACTGCTACAGTATGCTAGCAGAGGGTCCCTTCTCACCACAGCTTTCCCTCAACACTGTGATGGGGAAATGCAAACCTCTGGTCCCTGAGGGTAAGCTCTGAGCTCTGAACCAAGCTGGGTGTGATGGCACACACCTGCAATCCCAGGGACTTGGGAGGCTGAGGCAGGAGGACTACAAGCTTGAGGTCAGCCTCAGCAAGTTAGTGAGGTGATGAAGCAACTTAATGAGCCCATCTTAAAAGATAAAAGGGGTGGGGTGACCAGTGGTCATGCACCCCTAGGGGCAGGGGGGTGACTAGTGGTCATGCACCCCTATGGGCGAGGGGGTGACCAGAGGTCATGCACCCCTAGGGGCGGGGGGTGACCAGTGGTCATGCACCCCTAGGGGCGCGGGCGACCAGTGGTCATGCACCCCTAGGTAGCTGAACTCGTAGATAGGTAGAAAGGCGAATGCAACGGAATCGGGAAACTTCAGGTCTGAACCTTTTCAAGGGAGGGCAAGATGAAGCCCCTGTACTCCTTGTGGCCTAGGCGCAGGGAGGGAGCTCCGTTCCTCAGCACGCTTGACTGTCTCCCTCCTGCACCCTGTCTCCACAGACCCCGCCAGCAGCAGCCTGGCCCAGTCAGTCATGTCCGTGGCGTCCTCCCAGATCAGCACTGACACAGTCTCCTCCATGTCTGGCTCCTACATCGCTCCCGGCACTGAAGAGGAGGGAGAGGCCCTTCCTTCCCCCAGGGCTGCCAGCAGGGCCCCCTCAGAAGAAGGAGAGGTAAGGGGAGGGCACCTGAATTGCCCCTGATGCTCTCAGTTTGCCCAAAGTAGCTTCGTAAAGGGTGTGCCCAGAAGCAGCCTCGTGGAAAGCATGCTTCCCTTCAGCCAGACTCCTGTCTGCCACCGGTTTCATGCTAGAGAAGGCTTGGGCTGGGGCTTGCTTTCCTGACAGGCATAACTGTGACCTTGGCTTCGTTGCTCTTTTGCAGGGTACACCAGCAGATTCTCCAGACAGCAGTTTTGCTGGCCTACCAGCTGGAGAGCAGGACGCAGAGGTAACAAAAGGCCGAGCAGTGGCCCCTCTTCCCTCAGCCAGAGGAAATGCTGTCACTGGCTGGGGATAGGGGTGGGATGCGGGCACTGAAACCTTCCCACGTGGCACACCTACAGTTAGCAGTGGGATGTCGGTTCCAGAGTGGTGGCCTTTAGAATGCTCAGAAGACTGAAGCAGGAGGATCAAAAGTTTGAGGCCAGGGCTGGAGCAGTGGCTCAGCGGTTACAGCACTTGCCTTGCATGCATGAGTACATGCATTCAAACCCCAGCACCACGTACACAACAAAGTGTCAGAGTAACGAAGGCCATGTGAAAAACTAAATAAAATTGTTTCTCTCTTTCTCACAGTCCCTCTCTCTTTAAAAAAATTTTAAAAGTAAGAGCCTGGAAAAGTTAGTGAGACCCTGTCTCAAAAATAAAAATTAAGGGCTGGAGTGATGGCTCACAGTAGTAACAGTGCTTGCCTAGCATTTTGAACCCCAGCACCATGTACACAACTGAGTGTTGGAGCAACGAAAGCCACATGAAAAACTAAATAAAATTGATTCTCTCTTTCTACTTCTCTCTGTCCCTTTCTGTAAAATAAAATATAAATAAAAATTAAGTCAGACGTGGTAGCAAAGTCTGTAATCTCAACAGCTCAGAAGGATGAAGCAGGAAGATCAAAAGTTCAAAGTCAGCCTCAGCAACTCAGGAAGATGCTAAGCAACTTAGCAAGACCCTGTCTCAAAATAAAAAGATAAAAAATAAAAAGAAGCTGGGGATGTGACTCAGCGATTAAGCACCCCTGGGTTCAATCCCTGGACCAAAAAATAATAACAACAATGAATAAATATTACAAAGAGGGGCTGGAGCGGTGGCTCGGCGGTTACGGCACTTGCCTAGCAAGTGCGAGTACGTGAGTTCAAACCCCAGCACCACGTACACAACGAAGTGTCCGAGGAATGAAAGTTACATGAAAAACTAAATATAAATTGCTTCTCTAAAAAAATAAAAATATTAAAAGGGCCAGGGATGTAGCTCAGTGGTAGAGCACCCCTGGGTTCAAAGAAAGAAGAAGAGGGCTGGAGCGGTGACTCGGCAGTTACAGCGCTTGCCCGGCATGCACAAGTACACAGGTTCAAACCCCAGCACCACGTACACAGGTGTCAGAGCAACGAGAGCCACGTAGGGGAAAGAAAATTCAATAAAAATTGATTCTCTCTCTTTCTTAAAAAAAAAGAAGAAGAAATGGAATCTGGGTAGAAACGAGCAGCACTCTGGTCTGTGCACTGTCCCAGTTAGCAAGGCTCACTGGTTCCAGTGTGATGCGGAGTGAGCTCAGGAAGGACTTTCCCTGCCAGACCCTCACCTTGGAAATCTGCTGTCCTTCATGCATCCAGTGACATTTACACAGGTGGCTGGGTTGCAGGTGCTCCATGACACAGGGGCACACATAGCCTAAGCAAAGAAGTTTCTGCCCACCCCAATCCCTGTGTCCCCTTGCAGGAACCCATGCTCGGACGGACAGGATCACGGTGCAGCAGAGGACTGCCCTGCCCTGGCAGGTGTGCAGTGCTGTGCAGTCCTTAGAGCCAGCTTCTTTCAAAGGCACCAGGATAGAGTTTGGGAGCCTAAGGGTGTCTGAAAGTTTATCATTCCTCTGCGATTGCTTTTTTGTTTAACAACTTTGATTTCCATCCTAAGAGAATGCCAGCTAAACTATTAGTAAGGGTATCCCTGCTGGGCCCGGTGGCTCACGAGGCTAAGACAGAAGTTCAAAGCCAGCCTCAGCAACTTAGTGAGGCCCTGAGTGACTTAGCAAGACCCTGTTTTAAAATTAAAAATTAAAAAATGGGCCAGGGGGTGCTGGAACGATGGCTTAGTGATTACAGTGCTTGCCTTGCATGCATGAGGACACAGATTAGAACCCCAGCACCACGTACACAACTAAATGTCTGAGCAATGAAAGCCAAATGAAAAACTAAATAAAATTGATTCTCCCTCTCTCTTTATTTTTTTTTAAAGAGAGGACAGTGAGAGAGAGAGAGAGAGAGAGAGAGAGAGAATCAATTTTTATTGAGTTGTTCACACGGCTTTCGTTGCTCTGACACTTAGTTGTGTACATGGGTGCTGGGGTTTGAACCCATGTACTTGCGCATGCTGGGCAAGCGCCGTAACTGCTGAGCCACCGCTCCAGCCCCCTCTCCCTCTCTTTAAAAAAAAAAAAAAAAAGGGCTGTGTATGTAGCTTAATGGTTGCCACTGGGTTCAATCCTTAGTACAAAAACAAACAAACCACCACTAAGGGTATTGCTGGCTGAAGAACTTGTACCTGTAGTGTGACGAGACCTGGTCCTCGCAGGCTGATCTAGCCCCGCCCCCACCCCCGGCCACTTCAGCATGTGAACACAGGTGGGAAATGAGCACTGGAGTTAGGTGCTCTGGGGATGATGGGTTCTGTCTTGAGCCAATCACCGTACTCCTCTGTAGACTTACAGGGGCTTCCTTCTGTCCTAGGGAAATGACCTCATGGAGGAAGAGGATGGATCTCCCATGCAAGAAGATGGTAAAATACCTGGGTGGTCCTGTGCTCCCACATGTTGCGTTTTTTCCCGGGTGTTCCCTGAGGGTTAAAGGAAGAGGACGCCTATGACTCGTTGGCAGCGCTCAGCTGTGTGGCTGCTGGGAGAACATTTGTCTTCTTGAGGGTACATCAGGGCAAGCAGGTGTCAGTGACCTCAGTGACCTTCCTAGCTCTTCCTGGGCCTCAGGAGGGTGCTGCAGGAGAGACAGCTGGTTCTGCAGTCAGTAGGCCTGGGGCTTCTTGGCCACTCCCTCACCTGCCTCCTCCACCCTCCAGAGCCTGCAGAGCTGCACCCCCAGGCCCCCCAGTGGAGCAGCAGGACTGTGGGGCCACTTGCGTGGTTTGTCCTTAGTGGAGGTGATGGCTGGCATTACTGTCCGGGCTGTCGGGAGGCAGCAGACACGTTGAAGGGTGGCTGATGAAAGGCGAGTTCCTTCCACAGCTCGGCCTGGTCAAGAGCTCTGCTGGTGAGGCGGAGGCTTCGCTCTTGTCTGCAGCTGGAAGAGTGTTTGCAGTGGGGGGTGGGTGCTGAAGGAGCCGCTGGGCACACCACTGAGCCAGACTCCCTCTGCTCAGAAGCCGGGTGCCAGCAGACACCATCCTTGTTGTTTCTGCCATGGTGCTGGCCATTGCTTCCGGGTTTCAGGGGTGCGCGTGCAGGCTTGGCAGCCCCCACCCCGCAAGAGCCTGAGGCAGCCACTGGGGGCTGGGGCCACTCCCTCTCCTGCACACCAGCCTAGGGCCTGAGCTTCACCGCTGCATGCATGATTTCCAGGCTTGGGGCTCTAGAGTCACCCTGGGTGATGGTTCCCCAAAAGAATATTTGCTTCTATGAAGTGCAAGGTGGCCAGGTTTTATCCACCTGGTGCTCTGAACCCCACACAGTGCGTTTGTTTTCTTCTTTCCCTTTCACCAAGGAAAGAAGGGGTAGTAAAAAAATTCACTTCTAGAACTTTCCCATCCCCTCTTACATGTCTGTAGGTTTCTAGGCACTCACTGAGAACACTCAAAATGACAACTTGGTCCCGCAAGAAAGGAAACCATAATTTTGTGAAAGTGGTCATTCTGATTTGAAATGCAAAATTAGGGATGCTACGGCCTTCAGTTGTTGCTTTGTGTGTCCATCATTTGCAGAGCCTTGTGGGCATAAGCACATCCCGCTTGGACCCGAGAGATCCACAGGCTGAGCAGAGTACCGTCCCCCCAGCTCTCTCAGCTTCTGCCAGCCACCGTGTCAGCAGCTTGGCTGGGCACAGCTGGCCTCTGCAGGTCCCTGCAGAGCCTGTGTCTGCAGCCTTCTGCAGGGGTCTGAGCTGCCAGGGAGCAGAGCTAGAAGGGGCCAGCAGGAGCAAGTCAGGGTGGTGCGAGGGCTCCGGTGCCCACGTGATTTGATCCCTTTGTCTGCTCTTTACCCACTTAATTATTGTCTTTTTTTTAACATGATTTTATTTTTTGTCTCCATCCTTAAGATTTTTATTTTAAGGACAGCAAAGCAGAGGAAAAAAACAGCCAGCCCCTCTCTAACTGCATTAACTCCCTTGCAGGCCAGAGGACATGCGCATTTCTAGGTATGGAGTGTGACAATAACAATGACTTTGACACCGCAAGCGTGAAAGCACTGGACAATAAGCTGTGCTCTGAGGTCTGCTTACCCGGTGAGTGGCAGTCTGCTGAACTTGACCTTGGTGGGAGACACCCCTCCGCTCTCACCCTGCTCCCACCCTTGGTACACCGTCTCCTGCCCTGCAGTTCCTGCCAAGGCCTGCGGTGTGCTAAGGTTCTGAGAGGGAAGGAGAAGAGAGTCCTTGAGCTTTTTGCAAAGAGCGACTCCTGCCCCGAGAATACTGGGATAGGAAAAAAGAAGCAAGAAGTCCTCTTGCAGTGTGGCCTGACCACAGCCCCTCCAAGCCAGGTGGCCCTGCTCATTTCAGTGGGAAGTTGGAGCAGCCAGATTCCTCTCCACAAAGGTCTTGAAGCTGTAGCTCCTCAGAGGACCCCTGTTTAAGTCAGGATCTGAAGGGGATTAGAAAGCCAGCATTCTAAGGCCAGCAAATGGCCTTGTGATGACTAAGCTTTAAATTGCTAGTTGCACCTCATGAAAGATTTGGATCCCAGAGGAGGGGCCAAGAGTCAGGGGTGACTGCTCCCTGCAGTCCTCACCTTAAATTTGATCAGGGAGAGCCAGGGGTACAGCCCAGTGGTGAGCACTTGCCTTGCAAGCATGAAGTCCTGGGATCGATCCCCAGCTCCGCAAGAAAAAAAATCAGTGGAACTTGTCAGCGTTCCCCTCTTTCTCAGGATGCTAAATCGAGTCTAGGGTAATCTGTATAAAGCAGCCCTGTGCATTGCGCTGTGAGCACGCCCTCCACGTGCTCACTCAAGGGCTCCGAGAACTGCAAAGCCAAGTCCTGCCATGGAGCAGGTCTGGCGGCCCTCCTGGTCTTGCCGCAGAGGCGCCCTTCACTGCGCTCTGTGCAGTCCTCTCCAGCATCCCGAGTGAAGACCTGCTTCAGCTTCAGAGCCGCCACGCCTGGGTCCAGTGCTTTACTCGCTCAGCGGAGTGACCGGAGGTGTTGCGGCCACAGCACCTCCCGTGGTTGCCACTCTCCATCAGCCTGTGCCCGACGCGGCCCCGTGCAAGCCTGTGGTGGGGGAAGCCGGAATTCTCGGGAAGGCACTCCGGGCATTCTCTTGTTTAGTTCATCCTAAAGATACTGCCAGGTCTCAATCCTCAGTGAGGCCTGGGCAGTGCGGGTTTTCCTGCTTCTCCTGCACAAGCCGGGGGCGAGCCCCCTCCCAGCCTGAGTGTGGAGGAGCAGCATCGACCCACGAGGCTGCCTCCTGTCCAGTTAGGCCTGGGCTGGAGCTGCGTGGGACCAGGGCACACCTGACCTTGCTTCCGTCTGTCCGTTTGTGTTTCACGTCTTTTTGCCAAATGTAGATGTGTCTGTCTGGTTTGTTTATTTTTTTAACTCATTCACGCCCCCTGACTCCATGTGGAAGTTCGTGTTCATTCTGTCCAGCACTGCCCTCCCTGTCTCCACCAGCCCCACACCATGCTTGCTGGTGTGTGCATTGGGGCTCTGGCTTAGGGCTATAGACAGGGCCTGTATTCAACACACTAAGATTTTCCAAGAAGAAATATTTGTGAGAATGTGTTTGTTCAACAAAAGGGGCATCTCCAGTGGTGGAGATGCGTGGAAGGATTTGTTTTTCAGAGGCATCCTTGGTCGCTAGTTGGGTGAGGACCTGTGCCTGGCTTTGCCTGGCTCTGTGGCAGCTTCCTGCCAGTAAGAGCTCCGTCAAGGCTCCCAAACACACTCCTGAGTTTGTTTTTTGTTTATGTTTTTGTTTTTTAAGGGAGAGGGACAGTGAGAGAGAGAGAGAGAGAAAGAGAAAGAATTTTATTTACTTTTTCATGTGGCCTTCATTGCTCACTTTGGTGTGTACATGTGCTGGGGTTTGAACCCGCGTCCCTGCACATGCAAGGCTAGCACAAAACTGCTGATCCACGGCTGCAGCCCCACACTCCTGGTTTTTGGCAGAGGGAGGATGCTGGGAATTGTGTGAGCTGACAGTGCTGGTAGAAGTGGAGCTTATTCTCCTCCTCCCTAACTCTCCGCCAACCTGTTCATCGTATTTATTCCACTTCAGGGGTTGTAGGCAGGCAGCAAGACTAGGTCAGCAGGAAGCAACCCTGGGGTTCCTCATGGTGACTTCTAGACCCAGCAGTTTTGAGATTAAACTGGATTCACAGTTTGGCCAGATTTGAAGTCCAGAACCTGTGGCAGCTGTTGGGCCAGGGACTTGGGCAGGAACAAGTTCTGTGAATGCATCATCCTCAGCAGAGGTCCAAGGGCTCTGGTAGGGAGGGGACCGTGTAGCTTGTCTCTTGGCAAAATGTTTCTCTGGTTCTGCTATTGACATCACACCGACAGCAAAGAGCCAGGAGACTCTGGAAGTGTCTTTTGGGTCAAAGACAGGAGAATTCACCTTAGTAGGCCCCTTGGACTTGACCTCTGGACACTCAGCTGTAGGTCAAACTCCATCCCACCACTCCCCTCCCATAGGTGGCTCCAGTCCCCATCAGGACTGCTTCCCGTGCACCTGTCCCTGCTTGAGTCTGATCCCCTCTTCAAGAGCATGCTGTCCCTCCAGGGAAGTCCAGGGGAAGCGGAGCCAGGGAAACACCATGCTCACCCTATGCTGTGCTCACACTGCTCTGCAAAAGACCCACTCCACACGTTCCTTACATTTGGCCTAGAGGACACCTGTGTTAATTCCAGCCCCTCTTCCCCTAAGGAGCTTCCAGGTCTTCTAGGGTCCCATGACACAGTGCATTTCTGATTCTTCACACTGGGGAATGGTATGTCCTGAGATTGCTTGTAGAAGGTTCTCCACGGGGGACCTCTGAGCTGACCCTTGGTAGAACTAGAATTGCACAGCCATGTAAATTTGTTGTGGTGCCAAGGAATGGAGCAGACTATTACCCAGCTGGCAGGAGAGTAATGGGGGTAGGTGACAGTTTGGGGGCAAGGCTCTGGGTAGTGTATATGATGGGAAAAGGCAAAGATGGATGTGAGGGTGATCTGCTGTGACGTCTGTCACCTCACTGAGCGCCAGGGTAAATTTGGCTAATGTGGCCGACTGGGAGGGTGTCCCCTTCCTGCCTCACTGCTCTGTGGGCATCCTTCCCAAAGCTGCATGATCAAAGAGAATGAGTTTCCCCATAGAGGAGGACGGTTCTTCAGATGAGGGGTATGCGGGTCTGCTGGAAGCTCCAGAGAGGCTCTCACGGAAAAGGCTAACGTGACTTGGGGGAGGGCCATTGCATTGGACAGGGGTGGGACTCCTCTCTCCAGGCCTCATAACCCAAGATGCAACTAGGAAAGTTTGCACATAGTGAACACCGAGGGAAAATCTAAACTGAGGTTCTCTTTTCCCTGGAAGGAAATCACAGCCCTTAAATGTAATCAGGGCTAGGTGGAGGCAGGACAGGGTGCAGATCTCCCACAAGTGCTCCCCACACCTGCCTCTAGAGGCCGCTCCATTCCCCCATTTCCCACCCATTTGCCCTGCACTCCCTGGCTGGATTCAGCAGGACACAACAGCAGCCCTCCAAGGCTGTCTTCCTTGCCCCCCTGCCACTGAGCAGCCTGGGGAAGGGCAGCAGCAGGACTCTCTGGGGAAAGGCACCTCATTCTCCTGCCACATGTCCCCTCGCCACAGAGGCTTCCCATCTGAATCTCAAGTCTATTCCCAAGGAGCTGTTTTGCCTGAGGCTTCTAGAATGGTCGAGCTTATATAAAGGCTCCTGTGAATTCAGACAGCCCTTCAGGCAGCCTCTTGGCCAGAATCTGCTGGTGTGCGGTGGCGGTGGTAATGTGGCTGCATGTGTGTCTTCTCTCTTGTTTACCATTTGCTTTTGGTCTTTCCTACTGAACAGCTGCAGTTCCGGAGTCCTGCCCCATAGACATTGAGGAATAGGTATGAGATCTACCAGATTACGTAAATGATCAAAACTCATTTTATTTGGGGTTCCTAACCAAATGGGCAATATTGCCTGATACTCCTCCTGCCCTCCTCACTCCCCTGGGCAGTTTGGGTCCCTGAGCTCCCTGCTGCGCTCAGGATGCACTGCCGCACCAGGAGGAGCATGGGGACTGCAGTTGGCACCTGTTTCATCCTAGTTTCTGCCATTAAAGACTTTCACGTCTTGAGCTGGCCATGTGCAAGTGGCTCAGTAGAGTGGGCTGGCCTTGGCCCCTGGAGGACCCCCCTCATGGGCCAGGTACCATTCTGAGCTCTGGCATGCAACAGCGAATATGCTGTGGCTGGCGCCAGGAGGTGCTCACGTCTGAGCAGGAGTGAAAGGGCCTGTGGTTTCTGCAGCATGAGGGAAGTGGAGCTCAGGCTGCTGGGGAGGTGCCTTGCAAGGGGGTCAAAGGGTTTTCCCTGCCATGAGGGGGCAGGGCTTCACCCTCAGGGTAGAGGTGGCAGAGGCCCTGCCTTTCCTCAGAGAAGGCATTCTCTCTGCCCTGGAGGGAATGGACAGGTGGAGCCCGGCTGGAGGGGCAATGAAGAAGGAGAGATAGGGTGGCCTGAGCAAGGCCTGCTAATCAGACAGTGCTCAGCAAGCTCCATGGTGCCCCGTGCAGTCACAGCAAATCCAGAGAGCGCGCGCCTCCCTCGGGTGGATGAGAAAGCTGAGGCTTGAGGGAAAGTGGCTTGCCAAGAGCACATCGGATGTGGTAAACGGCGTGAAGCCCAGGTAGGGGTAGCTAAAGCTGTACGCAGCTAGGAGGTGAGCAAACAGGAAATGGTCAAAGGGTGCACAGAGCAGGCAGGAGCTCAGTGGGGAGGGGCACTCTGTTCGTGCGTCTGGGGGCCTCCCAGGGCTCTCTGGCTAGTGTCTCCTGGGTTGCTGGTACCAGCAACTGCTCTGGTGCAGGGAGAGATGGTGCAGCGAGGTGGAGGAGGGCTACAAGAGGTCACACTGCACTCCAAATGCCTTCTGTCCCTCGCACCCTACAGTGGCCAGCCCCTTCCTGCTGCCCGCTTGGCTCCCACAGCAAACACCCGGGACTTTGGGCTGGACCAAGCATGCTCTCCCTCCAGCCCACTTCTGCCCGCCCTGTAGGAAATCGCTCGGTCCAGTTTTCTTGTCCTTCTCAACACATAGACAACTCCAGAACCAAATAATTAATATACCAAAGTGGATCCTAGGGTATGTGTCATGTCCCTCTGTCTGTGGGCCACCGTAGCAGTGACTGTGCCTAGCCTAGGGGGCCAGGAGCAGCCCCTGTGCATTGTCAGTGTCCTTCGTACTGTTCTTTGCTCTACGTACTGACACTTGCACATGCAGGCATTTTAGGTCCCACACATCCTGCTAGCTTCCATGTCAAACTCCCAAGCTCCCTGACTGGAAATGCCACAGGGACTTGGCCTAAGGTCAGACTGGCTCCTGTAACCTTGGATTTTTCTTCTCCAGATACCTGGCAGACAGATGACAATGTTGTCAGCCATCTGAACACCCAGCACCGGCGCTTATCATCTGGCAGCCTGGAGGACCCTGAGAACAGACCCTACGTTTGGGGACCTTTGGCTGTCTGAGTGCACCTGCCTCTATACCTGGGCTCCCCTCCTGACCTTGCATTCATCCATCCTCACTGGACCACTGGCCTCCCAGGCACCCTCAGCAAGTCCATGTGGACTTTATACTCACATGAGAGCTGGATGTGGGGTTCAGGCCACTCTTCCCACTCCCTGTCTCCTGTAACCATGATCCTTCCCCTCCCAGAAGGGACAGGAAGCCCTCCTCTCTCCTTGTGAGCTGATGCCACTTGTGAACTGCAGACCTGCAGCTCCAGCTCATGAGACCCTTCGCAGAGCCTGGACTGATCAGCGGGTGGAGCCAGGGCCAGGGGCTAGCTTATTTCCTCATCTATGGGTGGGTGGGGGGTTAGACCATGCAGACTCAGTTCTGGCAGCTTTTGCTACCAATACCCATCTGGGAGTTTTTAATCTCTGGCACCTCATAACCAATCTGAAATCTCCAGTGCTGGGTGGTCAAGGGATGCAAGAAGGGGGCCATCTTGCACTGTGTGTGGTCTCCCTCGCATCAGTAGGAGCGCCTCTTGAGGGTGAGGGTGATGGTGGCAACCAGAAGGCTGGTGGAAAAAACCAGGTCTGCCTTCTGGTAGCAGAGCTGGTCTCCTGCACCTCACGTGCCTGTCTGCTTCAGAAGGAGCCCTGAATCTGAAACCCCTAGTTATGAAGATTACCCTTCAAGAGGCCTTCGGACCAGGTGCAGCCGGGAAGACCTGGAACTCCGCCACAAGTGACATTTCCACAAGTGCATCTCTGACCTGCTCTACATGCAGTGCTGGGACTGTCACACAATGCCATATTTCGTGTTCACTACAGCCCCGCGACAGGGGAATCTTAGCGCCTCTTGCCCTCATCTCCACCCTTTTCTTAATAATAGAAGAAACAGGCTGAGAAATGTGGACCAGTGGTTCCCAAACTGGTGCCCAGGATCACCAAAGGAACTGATGGAGCGCACTGAGCTGACACCAGACTGGTGTGGGAGCTGGAGCTGAGACCTTCACTTCCAGGACCCTCCGCTACCTGTTTTCCTCCCCTGCTTTCTAGATCTGCACATGATAGGAGGGCGAAGCCTGCCACAGCACAGCTGGCCCAGAACTTGGGTGTCACCCCTTACTCATCTGGTGGACTCCGTGGCTCTTGACTGAGACACCTTGTTCACTGGCTTTTGAAAAGGGTTGTTAGTGGGTGTGGGATTGTTTGGGAAACAGTGTTAGATTATTTGTGAGGATAAGATGTGGGACAGCCAGGTTGTCTTAGGACTTGGAATTGTTACCAGAAGAGTTTCAAAAAAAAAATCCCAGTGCCCAGGAGTCCTTTGCACCTCTTGTGTGACCGCAGAGGCCAGGAGTATAGTGACAGTCACACATCCTGATATGCACCTAACCTCATGTCCTTTCCTCCCTGCACCATTCTGACAGCCCTTTCATATTTAATATTTAAGCCAGTATCAGTTGAGCGGTAACCCTCCTTCCTGATTTCCTTGAAGTGTGAGCCCTGGAATTGGCAGGCAACAGGGAGCTTCCCTGAGCCTGGAGTGGGGCAGGCAGAAGTTGCAGTGTGGTGTGACCTGGGGGGGATGAGGCAAGTAGCTGAGAGGCAGGAGATTCAGGTAAACAGCCACAGTGGCCACGGGAAGCCGTGATTGGCAGCCCTTGCCAGAGTGTCCCCTGTGGCACACAGCAAGTACTGGATCCTCTCCCAGGAAGACAGACCTCAGTTCCGTAGAAATACACCTAGTATTTCTTTGTGCCCTTTGTTCTCTGTTGCTCAACTCCTGTTTCCTCTCCACTCCCAACTTCGCTGACATTTCTTGGCAAGTGGAAATAGCCCATCAGAAGCGATAGACCTCAGTTGACCTGATCAGGAACAGGTCAGCTGCCACCCTGCTTCCCTAATCCATCACCTGGAGATAGTCACACTGACAGCCTTTGCCCAGAGAGTGGGGGGATAGGGCCTGGATTCTTCCTGAAGGCACAGACTGGGGGTTGGGAGGGTGCTGTGGCTCCTTCCAGGTATACTCAGGCTGCCCCCTGGGTACTTTGGTGATCCTGGTTTCATCACAGCCGTTTTTTGCCTTCTACCCATCTCCATCCCACCAGTTTATACCCCCACAGGGGCGGCTCCTGGGCACAGACCCAACACTGAGCTGTCTCATGAGGAGCCAGTCCCCTCCATCTGTAGGCATTTGATTGCTCGCTTTGCTTTAGGGCCTGCACACCTGGTGTGTGTGAGGGTGTGTGTGTGTTCACGCGTGTGTGTGAGATACTGTTGGTGCCATCTGTGTACCCCTCTCACTCGAGTACACATGTGAGCACACTTCAGAGGGGACATCAAGAATGCAATATTTATGGATTGCTGCATGATTTTAAAAATGAATAAAACTGTTTACAAGAGGAGGAGAGCTGTTATCTTCCAAGTAGAATCATTTGTCAACAGTTGGGTCTGAGTTCCTCAAGTGCTCTTTAAAATGTTTATTGGAGAGGATCTTGAGATAGAGAAGGGAGTGGCAGCCATGCTGCTGGGTGAGAGCCCACTGCCTGGCTTTCTGGGTGGCCTTTTGGGCACCAGGTCTTCAATCCCCAGCTCTCTACTCCTGGGCGGAGCTGCTTTAAACCGGAGAGCTCCCAACACTGCAGCTCCTCAATAATTCAAGAGTAGGAACGCTGGTGACAGGAGGGAGGCCAGAGGGGGGAGGAGGGAGGGCTAGTACCCAGTATCCCCCTAGTCTCAGTCCCTGTCACTTAAATGTTGGTGAAATGAACAGGCAAATGACCCAACTGGGAGAATGTAGCAACTCGGTGACTTTTACCCACTGGCTCTGCTTCCGCGGCTATCAGGACAGGAGGGTACTTTTGCAGAGTCCTCTGGAATGTCGGGGCTGCAGGGGGCCTTGCTGAGAATAGGAGACTAGGAAGTGCTTACCGGGTGACACTGGATTACCCTACCGCCTCGGTGTTCTGCGAGCGGTGTGGCGGAGTCTGAGGATGTGAGCAGCAGGTGGCATCAGAGAGTCAGACCCGCAGCGGGCACCAGAGAGGACACCCAGGGTCGGGTGCGAGGGAAAGGCTGCCGAAACATGAGAAAGTGCCACTCGCCTCCCAGAGGGGAGGAAAGAAAACCCCAAGGATACGGTTCCCGAGCCTGAGCCTGCTCCCAGCCTTGGCCCCCGCAACCCGGGCTCGGTCCAAGAGCCGTCGACACCTCGGAGAGCCCAAACTCGACGGGTACGGGGGCGGAAGGCGGTTCCCAGGGCCTCGGGCAGCAGCCGCGCGCCTTTCTGTTCCCAGCGCGGGGCCCTCGGGCGGGAATGCGCCGGTCCCGGCCGCGGCGGCGGGTAGGGGGCTGGGTGGCGCGGGAGAGGGCGGCAAAGCAGCGAGTTGCGAGAGAGTTGCCGCCAGAGAGAGGAGCAGGGGCCCGCAGTCTCCTTGGAGACGCGCTGGCCAATGGCAGCGGCGGAAGCTGTTTATGGGGGCGGGGCGTCGCCATGGTAGCAGGAGAAGCCTTTGGAGCAGCTACTTAATGCCGGTCCCCGGGCCGCTGGCGCTCAGAGAAGGGCCGTCGGGCGGGGGTGCGACGAGGAGCGCTGTTGGGGCCCTCGAGCCGAGGCCGAGAGCCGCGGGGGTGGAAGGAACTTCTTCCAGAACCTTCCTCTGGCCCGGGCTGCGCTCTGAGCCAGGTAAGGGACGGGGAGGGCGGTGGGCCCTCGGAAGGCGGGCGTCGGTCCAGCCCGGTCTCCCAGTCGTACCCAACGGAAGTGGGCTCAGGGACCGACCTCAGAGTAGTTTTGGTGAACTCACTTTCCGCCTCCCTTAACTTTGTCCGTTTCCCCGGGACCCCCGGCCCCCGCCACGTCCTGCTGCCCTCCCGGAACGGGTCGCTCCGTTTCCATGTTGCGGGGGGAGGGATCCTGATTTCCCGCTCTTGGGGGAAAAAGGGTTCCCCTACTATCCTCTCGCCTCCGTCGTTCCTCGAGAGAGAACGGAGAGGCAGGCGGTGGGGGTCGGACCCAGGGCATTGCGTGTTCTCAGTGCCCGGCGCTACGAATGTGGAGGAGGCTCCCCCTACACACCCCTCTGCCCTCCGCGGTGGGGAAGAGCTCAACTCCCGCTGTGGTCCCCGCAGGCACCGCTTGCGCATCGGGAGGAGGCGACCCCCGGTCGCGGGATGGAAGTTCACGTTTGGGAAGCTGTGTAACCGGAGCCTCGGGAGCCAGCGAGCCGGAGAGCGCGGTGAGCACCTCCGCTCAGCCGGTGGATGCTGACCGCCCCCTCGGGGAGTCCCCGAAGACATGGCGGAGAGTTGGCTACGCCTCTCGGGAGCAGGGCCGGCGGAGGAGACCGGGCCGGAGGGCTGCCTGGAGGAGCCCGATGCCCTGGATGACAGCCTGACCAGCCTGCAGTGGCTGCAGGAATTCTCCATTCTCAACGCCAAGGCCCCCTCTCTCCCCCCTGGGGGTACGGATCCCCACGGCTACCACCAGGTGCCAGGTTCAGTGGCTCCCGGGTCCCCCATGGCTGCTGACCCGGCCTGCCTGGGGCAGCCGCACACACCAGGGAAGCCCACATCGTCCTGCACGTCGCGGAGCGCACCCGCTGGGCTGCAGGCCCCGCCCCCCGACGACGTGGACTATGCCACCAACCCGCATGTGAAGCCTCCCTACTCTTACGCCACGCTCATCTGTATGGCCATGCAGGCAAGCAAGGCCACCAAGATCACACTGTCGGCCATCTACAAGTGGATCACGGACAACTTCTGCTATTTCCGCCACGCTGATCCCACCTGGCAGGTAGGGGAGGCATGGGCTGCATCTGCTAGCTCCCGGGCCCTGGACTCTTCCCAGATATGCAAGGCCAAGCAGACATGTGCAGCCAGGGCCCACACAGGAGGGCCACTGCCCAGGTCCTACAGGAGCCTGATTCTTAGAACTCCTGGCCTTTAACTTCCAGAGAGGGAGGAGGGACAATGTCCTAGGGTCAGATGGCTTTAGAGAAGGCCATTGACGTTCAAGGGGCAGTAATTTACTCATCCAGCAGGTCCAACCCAAAGACCAGGGCTAGACTATGCATGGGCATAGTCTCCTGGGGAGGGTGATGGGCTGAGGGCACATTCTTGTCCCAAGTCCTAGAATTCCTAGACACCGCCCCGCCCAAGGCCGATTTGTCAGAGCTGAATTCAGAAATGGAAAGGAGATGGCCTCCCTGCCAGGCTCTGCATCCTGCTTGTTTGCAGTTGGTTTGGGGAGGATGATAGTGGGAAGAGTTGGGGGCCTGAAGATCAACTGCCTCAGTGGAGGGGGTCTGAAGCCTTCATAAAGCTGCTGCCCGGTCCCCTACTTCAGCCCCTCCCCAATTTCCTGCCTCTGCTCCCCACCCCCTTCTCAGCCAGCCTCCCTAGGGGGACAATTACCTGAGCCAGGTGGTTTCCACAGGGGCTCTGCCTGCTGCACTGGCTTGTGTTCCAAGTCTCTAGAACCTGGCACAGAGCAGCCAAGGGGCCCACACCGCCATGTAAACATCCCAGCCTTGTTGGAGGGCACTATCCACCCATCTGCCTGCTATCTGGGCGTAGATCCCTGCACCCCAGCAAGGCTAAGACAAAACTAGTTATGCAAGAATGGACAAGGCAGTAGGACCCTGGGTTGGAGGCTGAGTTGACGTCACTTTGAGAGTCTTCAACTGTCAGGATCCAGGGCTAGCTAGAGACAGAGGCCTAAGGATGCCCAGTCTTCCCTGGGGCAGAAGACCCACACACTCACAGAAGGTCTGCCATAGGCCTGTGCAGCTCAAGCCCCAGGAATGAGGCCTAGGTTCCTGGCTAGATAATAATCAACCGAGCTTGAGGTGGGAAGACAGAAGACAGTCGTGGGGGGTGAAGGGCCAGGCGAGCAGCCTACTCAACAAACAAGGAAAGTCACCAGATCCCCCCTACACACACACACACACACACACACACATCCAAGGGCACACAGCCCCCTCCCTTGACCCACTCACTTCACAGAGAGCACTATCCAGGCCAGGCAGAGGGAGATGGCAATCCAGGCCCTGGGGGAGCCAAGGGCTTTGGCCAGGGGCCACCAGCACCAGGGTAAGGGAGGTAGGGAGGGCGACTGGGGTGGCACTAAGAGCCACCCTGCAGCTCAGAGCTCGGATGACTGAGCAGGCAGATATCCCGGCAACAGAGAACAAAAGCCCCCGACAGCACTCCAGGCTCCCAGTTCCCTGTGGCTGGTGTCCCAGAGCTGCAGCCGCCTGGTCAGAGCAGTAGGTCTGTCCTCCCCTCCCCGTTCACAGAGAAGATGGGGGGCATGTGCAGGAGCACTGGGCGCCACTCCATCACCGCTGTCCCCACGACCTAGCGATTCCTTCTCTCCTCTCCCCATGCCCAGAATTCAATCCGCCACAACCTGTCGCTGAACAAGTGCTTCATCAAAGTGCCTCGGGAGAAGGATGAGCCAGGCAAAGGGGGCTTCTGGCGCATCGACCCCCAGTATGCTGAGCGGTTGCTGAGTGGGGCTTTCAAGAAGCGGCGGCTGCCCACCGTCCACATACACCCAGCCTTTGCCCGCCAGGCCGCACAGGAGCCCAGCACCACACCCTGGGCTGGGCCGCTGACCGTGAACAACGAGGCCCAGCAGCTGCTGCGGGAGTTTGAGGAGGCCACAGGGGAGGTGGGCTGGGGAGCAGGCGAGGGCAGGCTTGGGCATAAACGCAAGCAGCCACTGCCCAAGCGGGTGGCCAAGGTCCTGCGGCCTCCCAGCACCCTGCTGCTGACCCAGGAGGAGCAGGGTGAGCTGGAACCCCTCAAAGGCAACTTTGACTGGGAGGCCATCTTCGAGGCTGGCACTCTGGGTGGGGAGCTGAGCACCCTGGAGGCCCTGGAGCTAAGCCCACCTCTGAGCCCCACTTTGCATGGGGACGTGGACCTCACCGTCCACGGCCACCACATCGACTGCCCTACCACCTGGGGGCCTCCAGCAGAGCAGGCTGCTGACAGCCTGGACTTCGATGAGACCTTCCTGGCCACATCCTTCCTGCAGCACCCCTGGGACGAGAGCGGCAGTGGCTGCCTGCCCCCAGAGCCCCTCTTCGAGGCAGGGGATGCTACCCTGGCCGCTGACCTGCAGGACTGGACCAGCGTGGGTGCCTTCTTGTAAGAGGCGAAGCCCCACCCCACCTCCGGACAGTGCCCAGTCAGGGCCCAGAACTGCCCCCCCACTATGGGCCCATGGACACCCCACCGCCCCAGCAGGGGCAGGACCAGGTCTCCCTAGGCTGGTTCCATGAGGTCACTCTGCCACCAGTCCAGGTTGTCCTCAGATTCAAGCCCAGGAGGCTGAGAACTGGGGGCCCAGGACCAGAATTGCTGCCTCCACTCATCAGCCCCCATATACAGTGTTCCATTGACCCGCGTCTCCCCACCCCAGGAACTGGCTAAAGGGCCCTGCACATGAGAGCTGAGGCCTGGAGGGGCCCCAGTAAGGCTGGGGAGGAATAGAACAGGGCCCTCCCCAGAGCACCTCCCCTCCACCGCCTCTCCCGCTCCCTCCTGCTTCCCCAGGTCTCTATCCAGAGAAAGTTCCCAGGTACAACAAATGCTAATTAGGTGACAGCAAATGAACCCCCTGGAGGCCTCTCTCAGCGGAGCCTCCCTGGGGCCAGGACGGCAGTGGCTAGAGTGGAGCATGGCAGGGGATGGCCTGGGGGAGGGGGTAGAAAGAGGAGGCAAAAATGAGGTGGGGGCACAGGACAGGGCAAGGAGATGCTCTCTCAGGCCTCCCGGCCTGTCCTTAGGGGAAGGGTGGAGGAGGTCCACCCCTTCTCTGAGCCTGACTTGAGGCTAAGAGCAGCAGGAAGTTGAGGTTTGGAGGGTTAGGGCAGAGGCAGCCAAGCTGCAAGGGGGACAGACAGACTAATGTAGTGAGTAGCTGTAGCTAAGACTTAACTGGGAGGGACCGGGCTTGCTGGAACCACTGGGACCAGGAAGGGGCAGCCCCATGCCCCTACCCTCACTTGGGGATGGGGTCTTGCTCCACCCTGACCCCCAGAGCTGTGTCCCAAATCCACCCTCCATATGGGACAATTTAACCTTTTTCATGGAAAGTTATTTACAATAAAATTTTTTTAAACTAAATTTTTTAAAAATCTGAACAAAGACCTCTTCACATTCTTTGGGAAAGGTGAGGGCTGGGTGGTTTTGTGGGGAGGGGCTGGGAGGAAGATGGGCCAGCAGTGAAAGCCCATAGAGGGAACCCTGATGAACTTCCCACCACCTCAGTGTCCCCGGGGAAGAGAGGGCCAAGAAACGGCTCTCAGGAGTCCCCTGCAGCCTGGGCCTCAGCGCTTGCATCTGCGCAATGGGGAGAAGTGTGCCCAGAAACCCAGGGGAGCTGGAGACAAAGGGAGGAGGTTTGCCCAGGCCCCAGGGACTCATGCCATCCCCCACCACGAGGGCTTGCCCGGACTCGCCCGCCATCAGAGTCAGCATCCCTGGCCTGGCCAGTCTCCAGTAACTCCCTGGCTAGACCCTCTCCCGGGCCCCAGCCTAGAGTCCCCCCACCAGACTTTCCACTCTGGCATCCATTTACCCAACCTGGCCCAGTGCCAGCTTGGGGAAGAAGGCCACCAGGGAACCGGAATAGGGTGCTCTGACCCTCCTCCCCAACTCAGTCACACTGACAGCTGCACCAACCGTGAGGGACCAGAATCCCGGGACTCTGATGGGGAAACTGAGGCATGGGATGTGTATATAGGTAACACTCAGCCGGCGCCTCTCAATCCCCTCATCCTAGTTTTGCCTGGGATCCATCTTCCTACCCAGTCCCCCACCCAACCCCACATACACACCTCTCTGGTGCACAGCCTTTCTCTGTGAGCAGCTGTCAGGGACACACACATACACAGTCACAAATGGGCACTGTCCTGAGCAATCCTGCCCAGCCTCCATGGACCTCTTTCTCCCCATGTCCTTTTCTGTCTCTGACCTGAGTTTGGATATAGGCCAGCCTGGCACTCCCAGAGCTAACTGTGGCTTTCACTTGCTAATTATTCCAAATATTCCAGAAGGCACACACTGCAGGACAGGCAGGGTTGGGGCCTTACTGAGCCCAGAAGTCAGTCCCTGTCCCTTTCACAGGGCACACAGAAGGGGCTGCTTCAACAGGGCCTCCACTCCAACACTAGCCTCCCTCTCTCCAGCAGCCAACTCACCCCCTACCTTTCCAAGGACCACAGTGTTGGGGAAACCAGGTTGGTAGGTGGGGAGGGGAGTCAGTCCAGTCTTCTTCACTAGACCCCAGGACTGGCCAACATGGGTACACCATGGATTGAGAGCGGGACAAGTCACTGCCTGCCTAGGCCCGTGCTCAAGGGGTGGCAATGGCAGGGGCAGCCAGAACCTGTATGCGCACAAGGCCAAAGAGGCAGAGCGAGGCGTGCCCCTGGCTGCCCTTAAAAGCCACCCAGAGCTCCTGAACACCCCCGTACCAACACCCAGGCTGCATATGGACCAACGGAACAGATTTTCTGCAGTGGGGCCCAGCATCAACATTTTTTGAAGCCCCCAGATACTTCCAATGTGCAGCCAAAACTGTGAGGGGGCTCTGGTGGGGGCTTGCACGAAGGACCCCTTCAACAGGCAGCCGTGGAAGGTGGGGAAAGCCTGCATCTTTGCGGACCTCTTCATTCCCACCTTCCATGCCCCTCAGCAGGGTGGCTTTTTCTAAACAATGTTAATTTACCCTCCTATTTATTTATAGATTCAGTATAATCCCAACCAAATTACACCGTAAATTGCAAACACAATGCCCCGTTAGCACTGAATACTTCAGTGTGGACTTCCCCAAAACAAGGAAATTTCTACTGAGCCTTAGCCATCAGAACTCCTCTGTGGACCTGAGAACTCTGCAGGCTGCAGAATCGCCATCCAAAATCACATGGTGCCTTCACCGACCACCTCTTTTAACTGTGTGACTCTGAGCTCATGACTCGAGTTCTCTGAGCAGGTTTCTCATTTCCTCTAATTCTAGGCTGCAAACCCTTCAGAGACCAACCCAAGGTATTCATTCTCAAGTTTTGGGGGAAGCCCTTTCCCAGGGCAAGGTCACTCTCCTGTCCCCAACTTCCTGTCTTTGCCCCCTCCTTCCTCTCCAATCTATTGCAGGAGAGGAGAAGAAGGGACAGCAGCTGGAACTTCGGAGGCCTCCTCCCTGCCCATAGCATTTCCAGTTCCAAGGATAGGCCACACAGGGGGCATGGAAGTCCCCTGGGGCCACCCCTTCACTGCTTTCCTGGAGCAAACTAGCCAGGCCCCCTGCAGAGCTGAGATTAGACCTGGAGAGGAGTTGCTCCCACCCCTAGCCCCAGGCCCAGAACCCACACCTGGGACCTGCAGAGGAAGAGGGGAGCTGGAGGGCAGGCAGGAAGGGAGGGGTGCAGGAGTCAGGTGCCCTCCATCCTGGGCTCAGGCCCAAAGGTAAACAGGTGTATTTGGACTCCAGCAGGGGGCAGTGGGCTGGGCATGGGACAGGCCTGGGCCTGCCAGGGTGGGGAGGTAGGGTGTTGTTAACAATGGGGTGGGACAGTGGCCCAGGTCCCACTAACACATTCTTGTATGAAGAGGAGGAAGCAAACACAGGTGACAGGGAGTGGAGGACCTGGGGCAAAGGCAGGGGCTTTATGAGGCCACCCATGAGGGGATCTCTGGGGAGCAGTGTGAGCTACAGGGCAGGGAATGAGGTGTGTGGAAGCCCAAGGGGTTGCCTTCCTTCTAGGCCACTTGTGTCCATGCCGCTCTATTGCTCCCAGGTGGCACAGGTCACAGCCACCTCGGAGGGCGGGCATGCTGGGGCCTGAACTTGCCCTGTGTGGGACCAGCTGGAAAGACACTATCCCTCAGAAACCACTCAGAGCTGGCCAGGCAAGGAGAGGTAGGGACATCGGGTAACCAAATAGGGATGACAGGCCCCGGGTCTCCCTACTGGCCCCTTCAGCTGCCCTGCAGCCCTCACTGATGGCCCCAACCCCCACCTGCCCTTAGGCCGTCTTTGAGGGTAGGACTAGAGCCTGTGGATCTGAGCCCAGCCCTCTTCCCCCTGGAAGGAAGCAGCTCTGCTGAGCTCCCAGGAAGCGAGAGAACCAGGAAATGGTGAGGGCGTGTGGTGGGCACACCCATAGCCCACCTCCCCCATCCTCTGGCTACCCCCACCCGGCCTTTTGAAGCTGAGCCTGGGCGGCCCTCTGCTGTTTGCCCAGGGGATTAAGCTGCAGCTGGGAAGCTGCCAACTGCAGTGACCCTGTCCCTGCAGGCTGCCCTGCCTCCTCCTGCCGCACTCAGGCACCAAACCCTGTCCCTATGTAGTATGAGGGTTCCCTCCAACTTGCCCCAAGTGAACCAAGCCTCAGTTGGGCAGGGTGAGCTGGGAGAGGGGAGTGGAGGCAGACCCTGCCTCTGAGCAACTAGCTCAGAAGACCCCTGTGGGCAGACGACCTGGCTGTCCTGCTCCTTCCAGGAGAAGCATCAAATGGTGGCCAGCTTGTTGGGTATTTGATGAATGAATGAACAAACGTGCAGGCTGGCAGATCTATACAAACCCAGCAAAGTAGCCTTGGCAAAAGACTCTAGATGGTCAGCGTTAAGGGGTTCACTGGGCTGGGGACATTCCTGAAAGCCCTGGAGGCTGTGGTTGGACCCAAGTGTGCAGAGGCCCAGGCAGTACTCAGAGGCAGGCTCCATGCTGCCCGTGAAAGGATGGGCCTCTGGTTGGCCCTGTGGGTGTGGTGGCTCACCTGTGGAAGAAGCAGTGGGGCCTTGAATGCCACCTGAGGCTGCCTGGGATTTCCAGGAAAGATGTGCAGGAAGGGGACACTGGGCAGGAAGGAACTGACGCCTGACGGGGGGCAGTGGGAGCAAGGCATGGAGAGAAGCCTTCATTCTCACCTGCTTCTCTGGCCCCCAGTTTCCTTGGGTTGGGTCTCAGCTGTCCCAGGAGTGAGAAGCACAGAGGGCCAAGGTGCAGGACTGCTGCAGAGAAACTGGCGTTTGAGGCCCCTCCACTTCTTTTATTCTCCCATCTGAACCACATGGTCAGCAAGTGGGCCTTTCCCTGTGTGTACCCTGACCACAAGGCCTCCAGGACGGAGCTGTGCCCAGTTCAGCTGTCCTTCTCTGATCCCACTGCACGGTGTACAAGGCCGGACAGGGCCTGAGATTCCTGTGCCTGGCACTCCAGAACTATGGTGGCCCAGATCTACCCGGCCAGGATCCAACACTAAGGTCAGGGGAGGCCCAGGGGGAGCCCAAGAGCCCCAGTGCCTGGTATTTGGTTAAAGTGTAACCCTGGCTTGGTGAGACTTTCCAGCTTCTGGGTCCCTCTAGCACCCTAGTTCACATGTGGGTGCATCAAGAAGCATCAAGAAGGTCCCAGATGGGGCTGGAGCGGTGGCTCGGCTGTCACGGCGCTTGCCTGGCATGCGCAAGTACGCGAGTTCAAACCCCAGCACCACGTACACAACAAAGTGTCAGAGCAACAAAAGCCACATGAAAAACTAAATAAATTGATTCTCTCTCTCTCTGTCTCTCACTGTCCCCTCTTTCTAAAAAAAAAAAAAAAAAAAAAAGAAGGTCCCAGATGGGGTCTGGAGCAGTGGCTCAGCAGTTACGGCGCTTGCCCAGCATGTGCAAGTACACGGGTTCAAACCCCAGCACCTACTTACACAACTAAGTGTTGGAGCAATGAAAGCCATGAGAAAAATTCAATAAAAATTGATTCTCTCTGTCTGTCTCTCTCTCTCTTTCACTTTCCTTCTCTCAAAAAAAAAAAAAAAAAAA